>JAKCPI010021328.1:0-22603 GCA_023213315.1 Euborellia annulipes
TCTAGGACAGTATACAAAGGTCTCCCCCAGGGATCAGTATTAAGTCCTTTGTTATTCCTTTGCTATACGTATGACATCTTTCAAACACTTGGGGAAAACTGTAAAATGGTTCAGTATGCGGATGATTTAGTCGTTTACTGTTCTTCTAGAAATGTTAGCGAAACCTTTTCTTCTCTCAGTGCCACTATTGGAGAAGTGAATACTTACTTGCAATCTCAGGCATTAGACATCTCTGCTCCTAAATCAAACGTCTGTATTTTCCATAGAAAAAGAATTACAATACCTGGCAGCATAAATCTTGGAGGGCTAACTTTCCCGACGAAAGAATCGTTAAAGTATCTAGGAATTATTATGGATAGTAAGCTTAGATGGAAAAATCATATTTCTTATTTAGAAAATAAATGTGCTCCTTTCATAAATATTCTCAAAGTGGTAGCCAATTTTAGATGGGGAGCTCACCCATACTCTCTTCTAACTCTGTATAAAGCATTAATTCGGTCTCGACTTGAATACGGCTGTTTTCTGTTTAGCTCGGCTGCAGCTACCATCCTGCAAAGGTTAGACAAAATTCAATACAAGGCCATAAGAATTTGCCTCGGATACCTGCAATCCTCTCCCACAAATGCAATACTAGTGGAAGCGAACGAACCTCCGCTCTACTTAAGAAGAGAATTAACAGCAGCCAGGTTCTTTGTTAAAAGAAAATCTAAGTTTTACCATCCGACTATAGAGTCAATATCCTCTCTTGAGCAGGCATGCAAAACAACTGCATTTTGGAATCACTCCGCATTTCCACAGCTTGTCTTGACTTCAATAGGCTATAGCAACTTAAATATCAAATCCGAAAAATACTCAGTCTATCCGGCTCTTCAAATAAACTCTCTTATAATTGACACTCCGCTCAATATTCGTCTGAGTGAACCGTATATCAGGCCTAGAGAAGAATTTGATGCTCTTATTTATACTGATGGCTCTAAATCTATTAATTCAGCTGGCTGTGCCTTCTATAATTCGACAAACGGCTTCTTTATGTTATATAAACTTCCCGTAACAATATCTAACTATACTACGGAACTAATAGCAATTAGAGAGGCACTGAGTTATTCAAAAATAAATCATATATGCGCAGCAAACATCATATCGGACTCTAAATCGGCTCTATCGTCAATTCTTTCGATCAAACATTCCAAAAAAGTCGGCCTAATTCAACTCCAAATTGTGAGGATAATTAAGGATATATATTACGAAGGTCGGCGGGTAACGTTATCGTGGGTTAAAGGCCATTCAGGCGACCAAAATAATGAAATAGTTGATTTTCTGGCAAAAAGAGCTGCACGCTCAGGCCGCCTCCTTAACGAAGGTCTCCCTGGAGATGACACTTGTAATCTCTTCAAAAATCATCTACATACCAAGTGGACTTCTGAGTGGCATCGAACAGCGCAATTCAAGGGATCCCGTCTTCTAAAGTTTAAAAATAGGCCTGGTCCTCCATGGTTCATGGATTTCTCAGAGTTAAACAGAAATGAAATTGTCACAGTCAACCGATTAAGAATCAACCACACCCTGTGTAAATCTCATCTCCATAGAATTAATTTGGTTCCTTCTCCTAATTGTATCTGTGCCCCGGTACCATCAACACCGGAACACATAATATTCTCATGCCCCATTTTCTACTTCCAGCGTGTAGCCTTCCTAAGGGAAATAAGTCCGAATTTCCGCGATCCTCCTAATCTACACAATATTCTCAAAAGCCCTAAACCTGCAGTCATCAAAAGCCTTTCAAAATTCCTCACACTCTGCAATCTGAAAGTATGAACTTATACATTTGTTTGGTAATATTTTCCTTTTGTTTTTGTATTGCTTTAATATTGTATTGTTATTGTTTTTATTTTGTTTTAATATTGTATTGTTATTGTTTTTATTTTGTTTTAATATTGTATTGTTATTGTTTTTATTTTGTTTAATTGTATTGTTATTGTTTTTATTTTGGTGTTTGTTTATTGTTTTAATATTGTATTGTTAGTGTTTTTAATTTTTTACATATTGTATTTTTATTGTTTTTCTTTTGATGTTACGCTGTACTTTTGGATATTTATGTATTCTGTAAATGTACTTATTGTGTGGCAAGGGATGGCCTAGCAGCCTACCTTAATAAAAAAAAAAAAAAAAAATTTTTTTACTTTCTCTTATATAAGTAAAAAGAGCTTGAGGTTGAAATTTTTATATTTGAGTTAGGCACCCCTTCCCCCCTCCCCAAAAAAGGAGAAAATAAGCTTTTTGAACAAAATCGGCCAAAAAGTAGCTACTAGATCTTTAGTGACGTACTTGTTCAGTTTTTCGATTTATCTCGACACAAAAATCTGGCGTGGCAAGCACAGAACACAACTTCCGATTACCGAAGGTAAGAGAAAGTTGTGTTCTGTCACACCAGATTTTTTATTTATGTTTCATAGGGATTTTTTATTTACGTAAATATTAAGGTTGATTTGAATCAATTTTACTGTCTTCGACATGCCACCTTCCAATATCCGATATAAATAATCTCGCTCTCGAATAAATTAAGGGAGAGAGATCAGTAAATATCGTAAGAAATATAAGTCTCCTGCAATTATACTTCACTTTCATTTAAACTTTCTTTTAAAATGACTTCATCTCTTTTCGCTCTCATAGGCATAATAGCACCAGCAATAGCTTAGAAGGATATGTTGTTTATAGGGGAGACAAATAATTTTTTTTTTTTCATTGATTTGAATTCATTCTCTATTAGATTGAGAGTAAATTATCTAATTCTTTGGTAATTTTTTTTTCATGTTTTTTATGGTGCTTGTTGGAGATGAGGGGATATGACCCTCTGAAGTCTTAAAACTACTCTTGTCTGGGTCAAAAATATAACTTCTAATTAGGAAAAAATGGTCTAATGTTGCGAAAAAAGAAAATCTTAGCGAGAATTGAACTTGTGATCTACAAAATGCCCTTCAAATTTATATTCTAAACAAGGAAATTTTGAAAATGATAATGAAAAAAAAATATTTCCGAAGTTTTGAACAGGCACATAGCCCCTCCCGAAATGGTTTCATTTCTCACTCCCACGTTTTTTCATTCTTTAAATAGATTTCATTGAACAAAATTATAATAATCCCTTCCATTTTCCAAAATATTTAGCCTACCCCCTTCCTCGAAATCCTTTACCGGACTCTAACGGACTTGCTTTAGGAGTTGATTTTTCAGGAAATAAAAAAGAAGAAAAAATAATATTCGCTTTACTTTTTGGCTTCCTGAAAATATATCAAAGCCAAATGATCACTAGAAATTAACAATTAATTTGCTTTCTGTATAAAGGACACAGACAGATACAGGTATAGTAGTAGGAAGGCATAAATTAAGTTAGGAAGTTCTCCCTCACTCTGCTTTCTCAATCGACATGACCCTTTATGATAATTCCCTAATTCGATCGTTGCAAAACAACCTGATTGACACACATTACACAATGGAAGATAGTCAAGTCTGCCAAGTTTTTATCTCGTGAGGTCAATTCGATAAGTGGCGTAATGTTATCTTTTATATCGATTTCTATAAATCCTGCATTAATTAGAGTCTAATTTGAAAATTGCAATTTTTTTTCTCCTTTCGTACCGTATATAAATATTAAATAGTAAGAAATGATTTTTGAAGATAAGCTCAAATTGTAGATAGGAATAACCTGTAATTACCAGAGCGGAGGGAGATCTTCCTGCTCCAAGATGCGAAAGTTTTTTTTTTTTTTTTGCGATAGAGATCTGTGTTAGTTCCGCGACGGACCGCCTGGAGGCGCGCAGGAACCTCCATGACTCATCCAAGTAAAAAAAGGAAAACGTGCAAAAAAAAAAATAACATCCCCAGCGAAGCCGCCTTTGAAATTTATAACGTAGTAGTAGTATAGTAACGAGTAAATTATTAACATTACCATTTAATAGACGGCCTTTCTAACGAACACGATCTTATAAAGAGAGTGGAAGTATAGATATATAATAATTAAATAATCAATCATTTTCATCCCAGGTGAGCTAATTATTTTCCAATTTATTTGGTTTTCAAGGAATTGATAAATATAATAGACTAAAATATCAATAAATCATTAGTAAATGAAACTTATTTAATTATAAATACGAAACCTTTGTTATTTGATATGTAATATATAGGGTCTACATACCTTTATGTATCTCATACATAACCAACAATTTAAAAAGTCTAATTAATAATTTGTCAGTCGAATGAAACCGAACATCCATTTGTCGTTGTTTATGACTAGTAAAACCATTCAACTCCATTCTTTGTTCTCAAGAATTCCAAAACTTCCTGTTATTATTGTAATCCATTCACTTACAATCAATCATAACAAGTTTGATTTTACACTTGTTCTTCCTGAGTGCATGTGACCCTGATCATTTGCATTAACAAAGATGATTAGTTTTAACCAATATCATGGCCCTTGACCAGTAGCTCAGAGAGAAGACACTAGCTTCTCGCGCCGGGGTCCCGGGTTCGCTTCACGTCCCAAGCGAGAAAAATTTATTTCATTTGATTTGACTGATAATTTGAAATAAATAGGGATGGGGTCTAAATGTCCTTAGATTCCGAAAAAAACCTTAAAAAAAACCAATATCATGACATAAGTAAGAAGAAGGCCCTCTTATAATATCTAAAATTTTTATTTCTTTTTCGCTATATTTAGACCAGAGTTTCCCAACCTTTTGAAGTTCACGGCACCGTTGGGAATAACATTAAACACTAGGGCCACCCTTCCTTGAATTAAAAAAAAAAAAATTAATTTTAGCATGTAAATTTATCTGTCGGATAGTCGTATCATTGAATCGACCACTATCACCATCTGCCGTACGTAAGAGTAATTAATTTGATTTATTTTATCTCGAGTGTGGAAGTGGCTGTGATTAATATCTTAGAAGAATGGCAGGAGGTAGCAGCCAGGAAGGAGCGTCTCCAAAAACAATGGAACTCCCAGATATTCGCGACGTTTCGGTCAAATAAATTTAGACCGAAACGTCTGGAGAGCAGCCAGGAAGGAGCGTCTCCAAAAACAATGAAACTCCCAGATATTCGCGACGTTTCGGTCAAATAAATTTAGACCGAAACGTCTGGGAGTTTCATTGTTTTTGGAGACGCTCCTTCCTGGCTGCTACCTCCTGCCATTCTTCTTTGATTTATTTTATTTCAAGTCTTTACCAAGACTTTAGGCTTAAGTATAGAGTAATAACTCGCGGCACCCCTTAGCCAATCACGCAGCACGGCGGTTGGAAACCACTGCTTTAAACTATTAAATACGATACTACATTTCTACCACAAGCGAACTTCTAAATCTTAGAACTTGTCTCTGCTCTGAATTTTATTTAATCTGTGAAAGTGGAATGGTTTTCCTGGAAATTTATTACAGGAACTCAGTCTAACCATGCATAGTTATATTAGTCTCTTCACCAGACGATAGGTTTTTAACAGGCCGCCACCTCAAATTGGGCCCTATGAAGTGAGGTTTTCTCCCACTTTCCTACCCCAAGTTTTTTTGCAATAGGGATGGTAAAAATTGCATTAGGGGTGCCACAAAAAAAACTTGGAAAAATTAGATTTTTCTAAACTTTAAGCCCTTTGCGGCACGTCTAAATGACCTCCAATTGGGCTGAAACTTTGAATTTATATGTATTATAACCATCTGCATATTTTTAAGGGTGTGCCTTAAAAAAATCTTGAAAATTCAAAATAAGAGTCGTTTAGCTATTAAAAATTTATTTTTCTCTATACTCTCTAAACTGATGGAAAAATTCTAACTACATATCTGAATTCAGTCTAAAAAAATGTACTAGATTCACTAATCAGATTTTTGTGAAGAAAACTTTGTCGACAATGAATAAATTCATTCGGAATTTTGGTTTTTGATCATTTGACAAAATATTCTGTCTAAAGCAAATCAGTAGGCTCCCACTTTTAATTTTTTTTTTTGTACAAAACTTTAACCGCCTAATTCATAAAACCTTAAACAATGTTTAAAGAGAATTTGAAAAGCATTTTAGCAAAATCTTAATTCATAAACATATTTTAGGCCTAAATACTTGTTTAAATTCCTATTTTAACTAGACAGGCGAGACCCCTTGTTTAAGCTCACTAATAAACATTTTGTAACCTCAAAATTTTCGATCACAACAACTTGACATTTGAAATAGCCTATAATATCATAGGCTTTTAATAAAAATAAACGTAAGTAAAAATTCAAATGTATTATATGTTTTTTCATGAACAAATTATTAATCTTGATGAATTAATATTTTCAGAATAATGCAAAGTATTGAAACGATAAATACAATATGCAATATTATGAATATGGCCAGGGCCGCAGACAGACTTGACGGGCCCCGGGGCTACTTAATAATACGGGACCCCCCCTCACCCATTAAGATTTTTTAGGTATGTAAAAGGCTATTGTGGCCTTCATGCCAAAAATTTTTTACACAATTTTTAAAACAGTTATACATAAGCTTAGCTTACAATATTTATTTAAATAAAAAAGTTATTTAAAAATTTTTCAAAATTTCCTAAACATAGGGTTACCATAATTTATTGAGGCCAAACCCGGACAGACAACTTCCGGGGTGGGGGTATGGAAAATTTTTTGAAAATTAGACACTGAAATCTGCGTTTTTAGCTATCCTGAGACGTGAAAAATATTACTTGCTTAGAGCTTAAAGGGCCCGGGGCCCGGGCCCCCACAGGAAAAAATGTGCAAAAAATGATTTTCTTTATTGAAATTTTGAGATTTGAGCTTAAAGAGCCAGGGCATCCTCAGGAAAAAGGCAAGTTTTTGAGCTCAAACGTCCCGGGCCCCTTCAGGAAAAAAGGAGAGTTTTTGAGCTCAAAGGGCCCAGGCCCCTTCAGGAAAAAAAATTCAAGAAAATGATTTTTTTTAATTGAAATTTTAACTATCAAAATTATTTTTTATTAGAATTTTAAGGTTGGAGCGCATAGGGCCCGGGCCCCGGGGATATAGCCCCCCTGCGCCCCCCCGTCTGCGGCCCTGAATATGGCCTATCAAATAGATAAAAGGATTATGCCTGGGAGAAGATTATTTAAAAAAAGAAAAAATCGTTTAAGATCTTAAAATCTGTTACTATTATTAGTTACAATACATTTGAGTTTCAATATTTGATAGGAATTCATACATATTTAATTGATTGATTGATATTTGATATTTAAACATATTTAATTTTCATTAAATCAAACTTAAGAAATTATACAATTGTATTTTTATTTAGCTTATTTTTATGGCTTTTAATTGATTTAAATTCCTTTCAGTTCCTTTGGAGAATGCATTGAAACTGAAAAAAGGGGTGTGCTTATTAGTATCTAGTCCAAATGGAATTAAATGATTTATTGAAAAAGTAATATTTTGAAAAAACTAACCTCTGACATTTATATTTATTTTCATTTTGTCTGTTTTTCTTTACTCGCGTTCAAATCTGTTTTTTTATTTTGTTTTAATTTAAAGACATAAGTAATTGCTGAAATAAATTTTTTTTTTATTAAAATAAACCAAAAGCAGTGGCTATGGCAAAAATATTTATCTTTTCTTACTCAGTCAAATTTTGGCTTCTTTTTCTTATTTTTCATAATATTAAATTTTTCTTATTTTTCCATATTCATTTAAATGACAATAATGTTGATTTGTCCAATTATTTGTATTAATTCTATAAGGATCTTATTAAAAACGGTCTAAACAAATTAGTTTGACATATAAATATATTTCTCAATCTCCGCCAGATGTCAGCTTAATGCAACGAATTTTGCAAAATGACGTAGGTTTTTGCCATGTTGCCAAACTTAATATTCTTAAATTTCATATTAGTTAATATACAGTTTAAATGTGTTTATGAATAGAAAGTTTGCTTAAATACATATTATCGTTTAACAATTGACTAGTTAAAAAGCTTTTCAAATACTCTTTTATGAATTAGGCGGTAAATGTTTAAAAAGTGATGAAAGGAAACAAAATTGGGGGATGGCGACGGGGAATGATTTTTTTTTGTTAGGACTCGAGGGTTTTTAGGCCTTTAATTCGAAGGCTTTTCCCCTCTATATAAAAAATAGCTATGTCAAAATCTGGACGACCATGATCTGCCCCCCTTGGAAGAATATGATCTGGCCATGCCCCCCCCCCCCAGATTTGATCCTGGGTACTCCCATGCTTTGAGAAGTGTTTTTATTACTTTTGTAAAATCTTAATGCCCGAAAAAGAGTATAAATTAAAAAAAAAAAATGATTTTAATCATCAAGTTATTCATTATTTAATGAAATGATTGTCAGGTGTATAATTATTGGAGAGTTGGACTCAAATGGGACGTTTTTCCTGAAAGGCTCTGGCCAAACCGAACAGTGCCTTATGTGATCAGCCCACTCTATGAACCTGACGACTATGTAACCATTTATAAAGCCATTAAAATGCTTAACATTCTGACTTGTATTAAATTTGTACCTTGGGATTCAAAAGCTGAAGATTTTCTACTCATCTGGCCAATGAAATATCCTCAGGTAATTTTAATTATATTTTATTTCTCTTCGTTTGATAAAATTACTTTTTTATTTTCTTCTAGGGCTGTTGGTCATATGTTGGCAAATTCGGTGGCGCTCAGATTGTATCTCTTCAACCTCCAGATGAAAATGGACCAAATTGTTTAGGGGGTGAAGGCCGTGCCATTCATGAACTCCTTCACGCTCTTGGAATTTTCCATGAACAATCCAGAGCTGATCGTGATAGGTTTATCAAGATTCATACTGAAAATATCATTCCGGGTAAATAAATATCTCTTTTCCAGAAAAATATCATTTCTACAATAATGATATTTAAATAAAAGAAGTATATCCTTTTATTTGAAAAAAATATTGTTTTGACCTTAACTTTTAAATTTTCTTGACTATTGTAAGAGCAGGATGACAACCAAGAATCAAATCAGACAAAAAATTTTAAGTCAATCTTTATCCAATTTTTATTTTTATTTCAATCGTTTCAGACGCAAATCGCATCCTTCCTTCCTCAGGACTATTGACAGTCAATATAATACAGTTGGCTGTATTTTTTTTAATAATATAATATCACACTTCAAGAATGTGTAATGCATTGTTGGAAACTACATATATTTGATGGCATCGACGTTTCTCGCAATAAATTAAATAAAAAAAAAAAAAAAAAGAAAACAGCCATCTTTATTATACTATCAATTGCCTTAAGGAAAGATGCGATTTGCGTCCGAAACGCCGGCGATTGAAATAAAAAATTTGGATAAAAGATTGCCTTAAAAATTTTTGTCTCATTTGCTTCCTGGCTGCCATCCTGATCATACTTATCAATTATACAGTCACTACCTCACCATTATTTTATTTTATTAATTTTTGTAATTTTAGAGGCACTCAACAATTTTGATAAACAGAGTCTTGAAAATACAACATACAGCTTTGAATATGATTATAATAGCATAATGCATTATGGGAGAAATTTCTTCAGGTAAATATTTAACAATGGAACTATATAACTTTTAAATTTTGCTATAATAATGTGCTCAGTTTATTTGTTAAATATTTAAAAATTATGGTGGTGCTGGGATCACTTCCCAGATCCCAGATTTCTTCTCCATCTCATCACAATTTTTTTAATCCTATCCATGTTAAGATTTTGGCTGCAATCAAGATATCCTTCACATATTCCTGCAGTACACGTTCTATTGATCTTGTGTACGGTACATAATTCCTTTCCTCCTGGGTGCGCTGAGTCATATAATAATTACATTTGTTGTTATTGAATCATTCTTCAAATTCTAAAATTCTTAATTAATTGTTTTCTGTTTTTAGTAAAAGTAAAGGCCTGCCTACCATAACACCTAAAATGAAAGGTGTAAAACATTTGGGCCAGAGAATTGGATTAAGCAAAACTGACTGCCTAAAAATAAATGATCTCTACGGTTGTTTGGATAAATCTGCATTCGATTCAAAGAAATATTACACATTGTGTGGTGTCATGGGACTCTAAATAAAATATTAATTGGAAGAGAAGAGAAAAAGATGCGCGAAATCAGTAATTTTTAATTAATTGACCATCTTGTAATATTTTCTCTTTCAAAAACGTGCCGATTAACGTTACTGTCCTGTCGTTACTGTTATATCCTTTATAAGCATGAGATTTTTAATTTGTTTATTTTCTATTTATATTTTATATTTTATTAATTAAATAATGAGCTCAAATATACATTTAAATGATTTTATATACTAGTAATGTCTTTTTTTGGGGGGGGGGGAGAGGGGTTTATCACAAATAAGGTTAGGATTCGATTTAAACAATTTTAATGATAATAAATAAAAAGTCAAAAACTCAAGAATCCGCCTATCTAATTTGAATTGTTTCAAATGAAGAATATTAAATTAAATTTTTAAACCTACACAGCTGTTAAATTTTCCTTTCAGATCACATGACTAGTGACGTCATAGCTTCTCTGTTTATTTTCCCTCCTCTTTACTTCTTTTTAGATAAAAAAAAAAAAGATTTGGCGCTATGTTTTTCAAAATTCCTGTCAATAGATCAAATCGTTTTAAATCAAAATGTCAAATCAAAATTGTGATGAATTAAATGAACCACAAGAGAATCAACTGCATAATTTTATAAATGAACTTTATAAATGGTAAGTGTATCAAATCATATTCACCTAACCTAACTTTATTTACTTCAAATATATCATCAATATATATATATATATATATATATATATATATAAGTATGAAGGTACATTTATTTCAATTCATTAAGTCATTTGTAAGCAATTATGATAATTGATTCGTATCCGTCTAGTTACTTCTTTTGATCCAGGTCCCTTGAATGATATATTTTTGATTACTTGACTTTGTTATGACACTATCCTGATGAAAATCCAAAAGCATTATAATAGAGCGAGATTTACATTATTTTTTTATTTTTCAGCTATGAAGAAAATGGTTTCTTACGTTATTTATCAACACAAGTGAGAAATCAAATGTTTTCAATGCTCCAGAATCTCCAAGAAGATGATTCTCCTGAATCCGCTTCACTTTTCAAATTACCAATAATAGGATTACTAGTCGCTGAATTTCTTCTTCATAATAAATGCTTTTCAACTCTATTGGCTTTTAAAAGTGAAAAACCGAATTTAAAAAATATTCAAAATTTCATAGAAAATGTTGGAGAGCTTGCTGATAAAATTGGATTGGACCCCATTGGAAATATTCGATTGAAACAGGCAGACGTTTCAAGATTATTAGAGAATATGGGCATCCGACCGACGACATCGAACACAATTTCTACTCTTTATTATGGCTCGAACCAAGAGTCATTATTGAGTTGTATTTTGCAAGTTTTGATTAATGGCAAGCAGAAGAAAAATACATATCAAGATCAGATGGGAATTGCTGAAGAGCCTTCCACTTCGGCAAGTCAAGATGACGCTTCAATAAACGAATATTATTTGCCTGCTTTTTGTTCGAAATGTTTTTCAAATGAGAAAGCAGAGGAGAAAGGAATTAAATTTAATGATGAAAGGAAAAAAATCGAGAAGGAATTAAGACAAAAAGAAAAACATTTGGCCGAATTAGCTGTTAATTTGAAGGAACAACATGATGTTATTTCACAAAGGCTCGAACATGTTGAAGTAATTCAATTTAATACCATTATTATTTATGCTGGATGTAGTAGATGATTGGAATGGAGAGATAACATAGCATTTAATTTAATAAGACAGCCTCTGTGCAGTCATTGTAAGCATCCCGATATTTAAACGAGCGTAAATTCGTCCTTCTTCTTCTTCTTCTCTCCTTGTCCCGCGATGCGGGGTCGGTAGGCCTCACTCTTTCTCTCCAACCCTATCATACGTTTTTACGACCGGAAAAAATAGGACAGGCCGGCCCGTCGCACGGTCTGACGCCTGTTGAAAAGAGGAAGGAAGAGACAGACATGAAGAACTGAAGGACTGCCTGTCCCAGCTCGGGCAGCTCGTTGTCGCCATCCAGGCACCACCAAGATGTGGGCCCCTGAGCAAGCGTAAATTCATCGTGGGCTACCCCTGTATCATTATTTCATAATCTAAATTTTTTGGCGTTTTTAAATCTACAAAGACAAAATTTGTAAAATTTTTCGCGCCAGTCTAGCCTGGGACCAAGCTTAGTTAATTTCAAACTGTTGAGCTCATTTATTTTAAAATTTCTTATCATTTCCATATTAATATCAAATTTTTAAGGAATGGAAAAGCCATCTTTTTGAAAAACCACTCCCACTGTTTATTTATAGATATTTAGATCTGCGGTTTTATATATCTACAAATAAAATGTAAGAATGGTCCTTCAAAAGCTGAGGTTTTCATTCTCCGAATATTCCTTATTACCCATATCCAGCAATACTTTCCATTGAACATTAATTATTTCTTTTAATACATTAAATAATTTTTATTAATGCAATGGATATGCAATGGATAGCACGCCTATGCCCCGGAAAGGCGGAGATCCTGGGTTCGATTCCCGGGGGCCATGGGATGTTTGGCCTCACCAATAAAAAACACTCACATGTCTTGTTGAATATTTATTAATTTTAATTAAAACTTTTTTAGGATACAGCACAAATGTTAAGGCACCAAGAAAAGGAAATAAAAGAGATGAAGACAAAAGAATCGATTCGTATACAAGAAAAATCAAGTGAATTGAATTTAAGGCAACGCCAATTAGATTTGGAATTTAAAAGGTAAAATTAAATAAAAAAAATATTGGTAAGAATATGAATACAAATATGGTGATGAAATTATTTATTTCGAAAATAAAAAATAAATCATTTGTACTTATACAAAATTTCAATGAATATTTCGCCATCCTCAGCAGCTGAAAAACGACCTAAAAATAAAAGTAACAAGCTTGCAGAAATCAAATAAATTGTGCAAAAGACAAGCTATTGTTTGTTTCTGAAAAAAGGTTTTCAATTTATTCTGATGATCCAGTTTTTACTTTTGTTTATTTCTATGACGTATTTAAATTATAAATTTATTATGAATGGCTGTGAGATGGGGCCGAAATATTTATTGAAATTTTGTATGAATGGTAAATATATGAGCGATTTAATAAGTAAGGATTTATTCATAACTTATTATTAAGAAAACAGGATGAATAAAGAAGAGCAGCTAGTATTTGTTTCAGTTCGTCGGTCGAGACCGAAACGTCAGCTTAATAGGCCTTAAATAAATGAAACAAATACTAGCTGCTCTTCTTTATTCATCCTGTTTTCTCAATAAATTTATCCAGCTATAAATCTACCTTTCTTAACTTATTATTAATTGACCAAAAAAAATTTAATAATTTATTTTTTCACATTAATTAAGGGGTAGTGGGAATAAAATTTCTTCTTCCTTTGAATATTCCCCAAGTATGAAATGAAAGTTTAATAGCATTTTTAAAGGGTACATTTTGCTGAATTTTGTTATGCAGCTATTATTACTTTCTCTTACCTATGTATATATGTAATATATATATAGAGAGAGAAAGTATTGGATTCATGTCGAGATTTTAGTGGATATACATGTACACGTTTTGAGGTCCCCTGAATCTAAAAAACTCTGGTTCAAATCCCACTTGCTGTGGAAATTTTCAAACATTGTCAATGACTCCTCCGTATCTCCTTAATTCTCAATTAAGAGAAAAAAAAAATTATGGAAAATTAAATAAAAAGGCATTTAGGGTTTTACATACTAGTATATATAAAATGTATATTAAAGGTACCTTGGAATTTTAGAAAACGAAAACAAAATTAATCCATAAATGTAATTTTTAGATTGAAAGAAGAAAGAGCTTCAATGGTTCAAGTTCGACAAGAATTGGACGAAACGCGAATTCAATTAGAGATTGCATCCAAGTCTTTAGTTCATTCACGAACTGAAATATCATTTCTAAAAGATTTACAGCGTCAATGTGTCTATCTTAGAGAAGAATTAGATGCAACAAAACGAAAATTAGAAGCACAAACAGTTGATAAAGAACAGGAGACATTAGAAGAAAATTTATTACAAACCATCGTTCGACAATTACGTCAAGAAAATGCCGATTTAAGAAATCAAACACAACTTCAAAAAATGCGAATAGAGGAATTGGATGAGAACACATATCGATTAAATCAAAGATTAAATGAAGCTCTTATTTTCCGAGGCACCATCACAGCGCCTACATTGGACGCACCTCCTGTTCCTGTTCCTCCTCCTCCTTTACCCTTACGGCCTCCATCACAAGCGCCACAAAGTCCCAATCAAGTCAGACAACTTGGATCTGGCGAAGAACTTTCTTTCAATCCATTACATCGGAATCCCAATTCCACACGTCATCGATATTTCCATTCACGTGAAATGAGACGAAAACCTCCTCAACGTTTATTAATACAAACAAGCAATAGTTCTGATGAGTCGTCAAGTTTAACTGATGATATTTTAGTTGAAGCAAGAATGAGATTACGAAAATTAGAAGAGGAAAGTGCGGCAGTAGATAGGAGTTATCGAAATTTCCGTTTGCGTCAAGCAACGACCTCCTCGTCAAATGCCTATAATAATGGAGCATCAAATGTTTATGATTTTTCACAACATAATTCCAATTTAGGATTCCATTTTCAAATAAGACCAAATGAATATGTGCCTTATCCCAACGAAAGAACTTGGATCCCTGTTAACCCAAGATCATTTCTTACCGAACAAATGAAAAATAAAAACTTTGGAACATTGAAACCATCAACCTCAACTCAAATAAAAGACAAAATAATTGATATCGCCAATCATTTACCATATCCAGAAATGATTAACATAACCATCTCTTCTTCCGATGACCCGAATATAATTAATAATTCAAAATTACCTTCAACATTTGATTCGTTATCATCTGAAAATTCCCGTTTGGTCATTTATGATGAGAATACTAAAGCACTCATTGCGAATAAATCAAAAGATGATAATATTGAGGTGAAAAACACAAACAGGGATTTAGATCAAACAAAAGAAAATAATAGTGAAATGAATAATAAAAAGCAAACTGTGATAGAACCAGTCATTGAGACTAAAAACGCAACTATCATTCCTCTCCCAGAACCAGAACCAGAAACTCATTCCTCTAAGGAAAATGAAATGTCAGTGTTAGAAACAAAAGAAGTGACATCTTCGGAAACAAAAATAATTCCAACTGCCCCTCAAAAGGAAAGCATTGAAGAAGAAAACGCAAAAACTAAGGAAGTAAATGAAGAGAAATCTAAAAATCCAACAACGAATCTAATTCCAATAACGACCTTACAACGACCGCCAATCATTCCATCTCTTTTCAATCTTTCCAGTTCTAGTGAAGAAGCCCTTTCTGGAGGCTTAAAAAACAAATCCACTGAAGATGATGATTCCTGGTAAATCTAAAATAAATAAATAAACTTACTAAACAAAGTTTTTTTTTTATTTATATATATTTTTTTTATAATTAAGTTAAGGAAAAATTAATTTTTAAATAAAGGCTATTTCCCCTCAATAATCTCTTGCTACCTATATATTATTATTACTATTATTATTATATGTATTAAAATATAAGAACCAAAATTTAAATGCTCTAACTTAATTAATTTCTATTAATTTCTGTCTTCTTTATCTAATTTTAAAAATCTGGTGTGCTTGTCACACCAGATTTTTTTGTGTCGTCATATGTTTAGTTTCCGCCAATATATTAGAATTTAAGATATAAAAAAATTTATAAACATAGAAAAATATTTATATTTTATTACCATAGCAACCAATCTCCTATTTTTCCTATGAAGTACAAGAGTAGAAATGCCTGGACCTCCAATAGAAATATTAATAACGGTTATCGTAAAGACTTAAATGGCCTAAGTTGCCGAAAAGATGGTGTGAAAAAGTACAAGAGTAAAGTGTGCTTGTAAAGATTTCAATTGTAAAATGAGAATATACATTCAAATACTAATTATACAAATACAAAAAAACATACAAAATAATTGTTTTTTGATTTTTAATCAAAATCGTTGGAGCGAATTACAAAAAAAAAAAAAAAAAAAAAAAAAAAAAAAACAGAAAAAGTACATCAGTAAAGTACTGATACTTTTTGACCTTCTTCTTCTTCTATCTTCGCCTTAATCCCGCGGTGCAGGGTCGACGGGAAAGGGGTCTCCGGAAAGGGTTTTTTACGACTGGAAGAAATAGAACAGGGACACCCGTTGTACGATCCGACGTCTGTTGAAAATATAGAAAGGACAGGCATACGATATAAAGAACAGAAGGACTGTCAGTCCCAGCTCGGGAAGCTCGTGGTCGCCATCCACGTACCCACAAGATGTGGGCCCCTGAGCAAACTGGTACTTTTTGACCGATTTTGTTTAAAAGCTTATTTTCACGCTCCAGAAGGGTGTCTGACTTAAATATAAAATTTCAACTTCCTAGCTCAATTCCTTCATGCTTTAAAATTAACACACACACTGACAGCCAGACCATGTCGCGAAAACCACTTTTTTTTTATTTAGAGGACCTCAAAACGGGTATATCAATCAAAATCTCCACATCGATTTTTTACATGAATCAAATACTTTCTAAATATACATATTATATAATAATATTATGTATAGATAGATAAGAGAAAGAAAAAATGAAATTTGATTTTCCCACTTGATGAATAGTTCTTTTCATTGACACTTGAGAGCGCTTCATCCATTGATACTTTATAGTTGATACTGTATCCCTTTATTTTATACTCCTTGTTTTTTTTTAATTTATTAGATTTACTGGATTTATTTGTAGTAATTCGTTTTCTTTTTAAATATTTATCCCAACTTTGTACATTCATATATATATATATATATATAAACTTAATTCTTTTCCGCATTAATTAATAGTTATTTTATAATTTAGGAAGAAAAAAATTTGACAGCACCAACACTAGCGCCACGATGACTGAAGGTCAACTAGAAAAATGGATTGCAATTCTTCCCATAGGAGTTTCCATACTCTGTTTACTCTTTGCATTTCCTTACTCTTTGGCTTCGATTTATTCCCTGAATTTTAATTATTTTAATTATATTTAAATATTAAATTGCTAAAAAAAATGTCATTTATCAAACAAGAAGACAATTCAAACGATGGCATCAAATATCCTATTCATATTGGTAATTCATTTTTATTTTATAACATTCTTTCTATCTCATTCATTTATTTGTAGTAATTCGTTTTCTTTTTAAATATTTATCCCAACCTTGTACATTTATATATATATAAACTTGTTCTTTTTTTGCATTAATTAATAGTTATTTCAGAATTTTATAACATACTCTCTATCTCATTCATTTATTTGTAGTAATTCCAAGTAATTCTTTTTCTTTTTAAATATATATATATATAAATATACACTGTAAAACAAAATTTTAATTTTAGTGTGTTTTGGAATACTAAATTTACAAATTTCCCTTGTAAATGATATCTATTATGCATTTATCTACTAAATTTACAAATGTTTACAACAAAAAACATTTTAAAATTACAATTTTTTTCGAAAAATAGAGTATGTATTGTAATTTTATAAACATTGTAGAGTATTTTTCGTTAAAAATTGTATTTTTTCTCGAAAGTAGTTTAGGAATTCTAAAATTACCACACATTTACACTCTAATTTTCAAATGTCATTCTAAAATTACCACACATTTACACTCTAATTTTCAAATGTCATTCTAAAATTACAATACATTTTCATTCTAATTTTCAAACGGCTTTCGAAAATTACAATACATTTGTAAATGGTTTTTGCAAAGATTTACTAAATTTAGTATGTTTTTGTGTAGGAAATATGCTTCCTAAACAATTGTAAAATTACAAAAAAATTTTTACAGTGTATTTGTAGCATTAATTAAGTATTTTATTTTAGAATTTAGGAAGAGCAAGTACAGGAGCACCAAAAATCAAAGCCTTTGCATGCCAAATTAAATGGACGAAATTTTATTTGTTCATCTTTAGCCTAGAACACACCTAGCCATTTTGTCGCGTGACTTTTGTATCGCGACGAGTTTCAGGGAAGTCATGCAACATTTTTCCGTGTCGCGATGAGTTGCAAGACAAAAGTCCCGCAATTACCTATTTATTGCCAAAAGTCTTTTATTAAGTAACAGAATATATTTCAAAATTGTTTTTTTTTTCAGTCTCATACTTTACTGAAAAAAAAAAACAATTTTTAGTATGATGACTTAAAATTTTCGAATAAAATATCATTTTTCAACTTCTAAAGTTTCACGAGAAAGCTGAAAAAATTTCATAAAAAAGTTACGAAAAAATAAACCAAATTTCAAAAAAAAATTTTTTATAACAAAAAAAAAAAAAAAAAAAAAAAAAAAAATAGAAGCAATCGTCGGCACATCTTGAAATTAGGGGGGATAATTGTAGTATTAGTTAAAGTTTTTTTTGAGTTAAAAAAAAATTAAAACAAAAATGGTCGATTTAAAATTAGGGTTTTTTCAAAAAAACTGAAATATTTCATATATCCGGGCTTCTGAAATAATTTTTGTATTTTTTTCTGAAAACTATATTAAAAAAGAAAAAATTTTTATAGCCTTGCGGGGTTCCGAATTATCAATTTTAAAATAAGTTATAGTTATAGAAATTTGAAAAAATTCTCAAAAATGTCTTTTAAGGGGTAGAAAAAAAGATAAGAAATTTTCAGCGAAATCCGCGGGGGTCAGGAAAAAAATTTGTCGATTTGGCATGGAATGACCCATATACTTTATAAGCACCTTCAAAGATTGTGATGAGCATTTGCCGCCTTTAAAATAAAATTTTCAATATTTGTGGGTTTTAAATTGCCACAATTTGTATTATTCTATTGAATTTTGATTTTTTTTTTCTAGGTCCAGTCTTCCCCTGTATGCTTTGTAATACCAACTTCATAAATTTGGATTTTTTAAGGAAGCATACAATAAAATGTTTATCAAACGATATACAAAAAATAGATAAAAAAATTTTTGATTTCCTCAAAAAACCATCAAAAAAAGGTAAAAAAATAAAAAGCAATTTATAATTTGTATTTAATTTATTTATATAATATATATATATAAATATATATAAATTTTTTTTTTTTTTTTATTAAATATTTCATTTTCAGAAAAAGAAAAAAGCAAAAAGGAAGAATTTAAGAAAATGGAAACTTCATTCGCCAACAAAAAAACATCTCATGAAAAATATTTTTTCTGTGAAATTTGTTCGAAACAATTTAATTACAAATCAAAACTCGAAACTCATTTACGGATTCATTCTGGCCAAAAAAATTATAAATGTGAAATTTGTTCAAAAGAATTTAATCGCAAATATAGCCTCAACACACATTTACGTATTCATTTTTGCCAAAAAGATTATAAATGTCATATTTGTTCAAAAGAATTTAATCAAAAATCTACTCTCAACACTCATTTACGTATTCATTCTGGCCAAAAAGATTATAAATGTCATATTTGCTCTAAAGAATTTAATCAAAAATCTACTCTCAACAGTCATTTACTTATTCATTCTGGCCAAAAAGATTATAAATGTGAAATTTGTTCGAAAGAATTTAATCAAAAATCTGCTCTCACCACTCATTTACGTATTCATTTTGGCCAAAAAGATTATAAATGTGATGTTTGTTCAAAAGAATTTACTCTCAAATGTAATCTCAATGCACATTTACGTATTCATTCTGGCCAAAAAGAGTATAAATGTGATATTTGTTCAAAACAATTTAATCACAAATGTAGCCTCAACAATCATTTACTTGTTCATTCTGGCAAAAGAGATTATAAATGTAATATTTGTTCAAAAAGATTTTATCTCAAAAGTATTCTCAATGCACATTTACGTATTCATTCTGGCCAAAAAGACTATAAATGTGATATTTGTTCAAAAGAATTTAATCAAAAATCTACTCTCGACAAACATTTACTTGTTCACTGGGGCCAAAAAGATTATAAATGTGATATTTGTTCAAAAGAATTTTATCAAAAATCTAATCTCAACACTCATTTACTTATTCATTCTGACAAAAAAGGGTATAAATGTGAAATTTGTTCGAAACAATTTAATCACAAATATAGCCTCAACGTACATTTAAGTAATTATTATAAATGTGATATTTGTTCAAAAGAATTTCATCTCAAATGTAATCTCATTAAACATTTATGTATTCATTCTGGTCAAAAAATATAAATGTGAAATTTGCTCTAATAAATTTAATTACAAATATAATCTCAGCCTACATTTACGTATCCATACGGTTGTATAAGGCAAGAATGTATCATCCCCACCACACACACGGCGACGCGTGCAGTGCAGGCCAGCACTGTGAGCGTCAACGTTCTGCAACGCAGCGTCAACTTTTCAAGTTGCACAAGTTTACAACCATAACCCGCGTTGAGGCGTTCTTTACTCAAGATGAATGAAGAAATTGAACAACTCAACGACCAAGTACGAAAGTACATTTAAGGAAGCAGGAGCAACCAAAAATTAAAGCCTCCGATTTTATTACAATTAACGAGATGTTTCGAGAAAAATTTATTTTCACATCATCAGTCTTTCCTACATACGAAACACATAATATAACAAATTAATAGATAGAAAAATTTTTAACAATATAAGATAACACTTACAAATTGTATCAGTCCCGGAGTTGTTAAAAGGGCACAATTATGTATTTTCTTTATGGGTGTGTTATTCATTGACTTGTTCAGTGAGAATGTTAAAAATTATAAAAGCGTCTCGATTATAAATATATTTCTTTCAACTGGAGGGATGTGGCGTAGTAGGTAGCGTGCCTACCTCCTATACCAAACGTCGCGGGTTCGGACCCAGGCAGTCCGATGATTTTATTTAATCCATTTGGATATCAGATAGCTTAAATAGAAATGCCTGAACCCCCTATATAAATATATATATTACAACGGTTATCGTCAAAAGTCTTAAATGGCCTAGGTTGCCGAAAAGACTGTGTGAATGTGTGTGTGAGTGTGAATGTGAATGTTTTTTTAATTAAAAAAAAAAAAATTGGATTGTGATTGTGACTAATTGGTTTGTATCAGTGACGGCGCTCGGGCAGGAGTGGGGCAAGCTTGCCAACAGGGGGGGGGGGGGGCAGTCAATAATTATATAGGCTATATCAACAGAGAAACAAAAAAAAAAATTGAATTAAATTCAAAACTTAATCTTTTTATTTTAATATCCGTGACGCTTCGATTACAACTGAAATATAATGGCGATTTTCAGTAACGGTGCGAGCATGGGCCTAATCAATTTGAAGTACTATCGAGGGAGAGGTAGAAGAAAAGTCTATATAACAAAGTTCGGCTTGTTTATGAACCTCAGAATTTTCATGCTTTTTTAAGCCTTCAGCACTGTTTGGTTTTTCCAATTTCTATATCCTAATTTCACAAAAACTCTTTTGCCATCATTTTTTGTGTCGACATATATTTAGTTTCCGCCGATTTAACCATGGCAACCATTTCTCCTATCCTTCCTATGAAGTACAAGAGTAGAGTGGTCTTCATAATATTTCAATGGTAAAATGAGAATATACATTTTAAAGAGCATCTAAAAAATAATTGATTTTTGAATTTTAATCAAAATTGTTGGAGCGAGAAAATCGAAAACAAAAAAAAAACTGAAAAAGTACATCAGTAAAGTACAATTGAAACAGGCAGGCGTTTCAAGATTATTAGAGAATATGGACATCCGACCGGCGACATCGAACACAATTTCTATTCTTTATTATGGCTCGAACCAAGAGTCATTATTGAGTTGTATTTTGCAAGTTTTGATTAATGGCAAGCAGAAGAAAAAACAAATCAAGATAAGATGGGAATTACTGAAGAGCCTTCCACTTCGGCAAGTCAAATTGTATGAAATTTGATTTTCCCACTTGATGAATAGTTCTTATCATTGGCACTTGAGAGCGCTTCGTCCATTGATACTTTATAGTTGAGACTGTATCCCTTTATTTTATTCTCCTTGTTTTTTTTTTTTTATTGATTTACTCCATTTACTCCAGGCCAAGGTACTTCGAATAGACAAGGTAGTTCCATTCTGTTCGTGAGAATTCGTTTGTTTTCGGCTCTGAGCCCCTGGCGGCTCCTTGCTATTGCGGCCCAATGGAACTATATACAATTCTTCATATTAAATCAAATATTTTTCAATTTACATTTAAATATCACTTATTTGATGTTAATTAAAGATAAATTAGATAAAATGAATGCATAAAATATATAAATATGCAGGGGTTTATGTAAAAAAAATCGTTTAAACACAAAATAGCGCTCGATCAGAATTATTTTAATTTTAACTTTTAATCTATATAAGGCTATTAAAAAAAATAGTACTAGGGAGAATAATATAAGACAATTAATTTTCGATTCTTACTAAAAATATTAATATATTATCAAAGGATTATATTTTTTTCTATTTAGTTTCTTCTAAAAACGTAAAAAATATATATATATATATATATATATATATGTTTAGAAAAGGAAGGTTAGTTAGTTAAAAAA
>JAKCPI010021329.1:0-25521 GCA_023213315.1 Euborellia annulipes
TTTTTTAAAGTACGTCCCCGTAGATGTATGAAGATATTAGGAAATTAAAAGAAATTCATGTATTCTTTTGCAATATTAGTGGCGAGGCTAGTTACAAATAAAAATATTTTTTTGTTGTTTATGATGGTTCCAATCAAAACTGAAACACCAGCGTTGGTTTAAAATACAGATGGTTTATTTCCACATTTGTAAAGGTATAAAACTTTATTTCATCGAACCGTTTGAGATTCCAACTCACATCGCTTGTTTTTTAAGGTTATTAATATTAACATCGTAGGCAAGTTGTAGAGTTATTCTGACAAATTTGATTTTTCCTCGTGCTGTTTTTTTACCCCTGTCCGTCCGCCGCCCGCCGAGCAGTAACAGTTTTATGGCTGCGATTAAAATCCCGAAACGGCGCGCAAGAAAAGACTCGACTCGGCTCTTAAATAAAATAGAAAAAGAGAAATATACCCGTATTCAGAAATTGAATACTTAACTCAAAGTACTTTTAGTTAAAGTAGTGTTAAACTTTTCATAGACATTTTGTTCCCGTTAAATTAAGAAAAGTTGAAAATCTCTTCTTTTATAGAGACGGTTTGATTTAATTTCCTTCGTGCTTTCGATTGTTTTCTCTCTCGGTCATTTGTGTCAGAAATTGACACGTTGTGCAGAGTGTTTTTTATTTTATGACATTATTTTCATTTTTTTATCCGATTGTTAATTGCAATATTTAAATCCTTTTTTTTTATTTTCGGAATGTTTGTGGTTTTAACATAAATTAGCATAAATAATCACAAATGGTTATATTATCTGATTTTGCATTTATTTTTTACTTTCTCTTAGCCTATATATGAAATATATAGAGAGAGAAAGTATTGCGATCATGTCAAAAATTCGATGTCGAGATTTTGATGGATATACATGTTTTGAGGTCCCCTGAGTCCAAAAAAAGTGGGTCCCGCAAATTGGTCTGTGTGTGTGTGTGTGTGTGTGTCTGTATGTGTGGAACCATTTTTTTAGCATGAAGGAATTGAGCTACCGGATTGAAATTTTATATTTAACTTAGGTACCTTTGAAGAATCTCAAAATAAGCTTTTGAACAAAATCGGCCAAAAAGTACTAGTACTTTACTGATGTACTTTTTCAGTTTTTTTCGATTTTCTCAAAATTCCCTCCAAGGATTTTTTTTAAAATTCAAAAATCAATTATTTTTTAGATGCTCTTTAAAATGTATATTCTCATTTTGCCGTTGAAATCTTCTGAAGACCACTTTACTCTTGTTCTTCATAGGAAAGATAGAAATGGTTGCCATGGTAACGGAATTTAAATCTTTTTCTTTTTATTAGATTAAAAATCAATTATTATTTAAATTCCCATTTTTTTAAAATTTATTTGTGTCTTTAATTGTTTCAAAGAAAACATATATGTCTCTCTCTCACTTGCAAACATTATCGTCTGTCTCTACTCTTTTTAAATTCCCTTTCCACCTTATCTTCGCATAGAAACAATGTTAATTTCCTATAGGGATTTGTATGTTAATTTCGATTCAAAAGGGGGTCCCCTTTAGAACTTTTTAGGCATTTAAAATTTTTTTTCCAATTCTTATGAAATTTTGTATTTATTTACGATTCTATATTGTGTATAAAATGTCCAAATATGAGATTAAAATTTTGAAAAATAACCATAGTTTATTTGAAGCAGTCAACATTTAAAATGCAAGTTTGAAACTAAGGTGCTATCGGAAACTAAATATATCTCGACACAAAAAATCTGGTGTGACCAGCACAGTGCGCAACTTTCTCTTACCGAAGGGTAAGAGAAAGTTGTGTGCTGTGCGCCAGTCACACCAGATTTTTTTGTTTTCCATTCATTAGAGCGACTCGGGATATGAATAATTTATTAGTTTAACATTTCGACTTGTAAAATTATTGATATTAATTAAAAGACGGTGAATAGGAGTTACCCGAGCTAGGAGAACTGGCAAAGAATAAAAAAAGATGTTTTAACAAGCCGCACAGCCCTCTTTCGGGGGGTAAATGAAATCTATTAATAATTTACATTAAATTAAAGCATTAGCTTTTAGCTCGTGAGCCATTTTAGGCATAACAAATGTATTTCAATTAGGAACCGACCGAATATTCGGTTACGGTCAAAAACTAGCAAAACCTTTCGGCCGGCCCAAAACTAAATTTGGAAAGATGGGATGAGGCTCGCACACACACAAAAAAAAAATTTCCGCCAAGCGAAAAAGGGTCGGAATTTTCGTTTTGATAGGGAAAATTAAAAAAAAAAAAAAGTAAAACGATATGAATTTTGTATAGGAAATACAAGTTTCAGTTTCGGTTACGGTTTCGGCCGAAACTAACATTGAGGCCGAAATTCGGTTTTGGTTGAAAATCTTGTTTCGATCGGACCTTAATTTCAATTAGTATGGCTTCCAATCAATTGAATAGGCCTAAATGGCCTCAGATGTCGAAAAAGATAAATAAATAAAACAAATTATTTAAGTAACGGCTGTGAACAAGTGAATAGATTGGGAGAGATAGCAAAAAAAATATGGTGTGACTAGTCGCACAGCACACGACTTTCTCTTACCCTTCGGCAAGACAAAGTTGCGCTCTGTACTTGTCACGCCAGATTTTTTGTGTCGACATGTATTTAGTTTCCGACAGAAGGGTGCATTCGATTTTCAAGATGTAAAATTTATAAGTATGGGAAAATATTTATATTTTGTTACCATGGCAACCATATCTCCTATCTTTTCTATGGAGTACAAGAGTAAAGTGGTCTTCAGAAGATTTCAATGACAAAATGAGAATATATATTTTAAAGAGAATCTAAAAGATAATTGAATTACGCTGGAGCGAGAAAATCGAAAAAAAACTGAAAAAGTGCATCGGTAAAGTACTAGTACTTTACTTTATTGGCCGATTTTATTCAAAAGCTTCCTTTCACGTCTCAGGTGGATGCCTAACTTAAATATAAAATTCCAATTTGATAGCTCTTTTTGTTCTTGAGGTATTTTGTTCACAGACAGACAGACAGACACACAGACAGACACTTTTTTGGATTCAGGGGACCTCAAAACGTGTATATCTATCAAAATCTCGACATCGAATTTTTGACATGAATCCAATACTTTCTCTATATATATTAACATATATAGAGGTAAGAGAAAGTAAAAATTATGGATTAGATGCTCTCTAAAATGTATATTCTCTTTTTTTTGTCATTGAAATCTTCTTAAAACTCTTGTACTCCATAGAGAAGATAGGAGAAATGGTTGCCATGGTAACAAAATATAAATATTTTCCCGTACTTATAAATTTGACATCTTGAAATTCGAATGTACAGTACTGTCGGAAATAAAATATATGTTGACACAAAAAAAAACTGGTGTTACAAGCACAGAACACAACTTTCGATTACCGAAGGTAAGAGAAATTTGTGTGCTGTGCGATCACTCACACCAGATTTTTTTACGATTTTTACTTTTCATTTTTTAGACCAATGCAATTAATACCACATGTATTTATTTCAGTTATTATAATTATTATTATTATAGACAAAATAATACAAAGGGTTCGCCCCCCCCCCCTTTCCATTTTTCCATTTTCATTACGGATCTGATTCCCATTTTCCCGTCATTAACTAATCACCTGTATTTTGTTTATTAACTTGATTATAAAATCTAATTGCCTAAGCTTTTAATTATTATTCCTGCTCTCCTCTGGAATAATTATAGAGAGATAGAGAGAGAAATAAAGTCACAAAAGCGTAAAAAATATTTTTTTTTTTAAGAATTGGTGTGTTTAATAAAGCAAGCCATTAATTTGCTTGAATTTGGAATGGTTAACTGCTAAAAAACCAAAGACTCGCTACTTTAATATTATAAATAGAGAGCGGGGAAAAGAGCCTTTCTAAATTTTAAGACATTTCCAGATTTTCTTAGATACAGTGGTGGATCCAGAGGAGTTTCTCGGAAGGGGGGGGTAATGTGGTGTGACTGGTCGCACAGCATGCAATTTTTTCTTATTATCGGTAATTTAAAGGGGCATTCTGTAGTTCTGTGGTGTCCAAACTTTATGTTACAACGCCTCCCTTAAAAATATTTAATCATATAACGCCTCCCCCATCCTCCATTTTGTAAAATAATACAAAAACAAAAATTTTTAATGCTAAAAAATATAAAATAAAAGGCCCAGCAGCTATGTTAATTTCTTTATTTAAGAACCCACAGCGACGTTTGGGTCGACTATGCGACCATCTTCATGGCTATCTTCACTGAACTCTAGCCATGAAGATGGTCGCATAGTCGACCGAAACGTCGCTGTGGGTTCTTAAATAAAGAAACTAACATAGCTGCTGGGCCTTTTATTTTTTACTACATACTGATTCAGCTATTCGCCTCGCTAACATAAAAAAAAATATAAAGTTATATTAAGGCGGAGTCAAAAAAAATTCTAACAAAATACCTTAGGGGCTGTCCACATATTAGGCCTACATAACGCATTAAGGGAGGGCCACCAAGGGTCGCGGGTTCGCATCCCGTCCCAGGTGACAAAATTTATCTAAATTGAATAGGGACGGGGTCTAAATGGCCTTCGATGCCGAAAAAGATCTTAAATAAAATAAAAAATCTCGTGTGACTGGCGCACAGCACACAACTTTCTCTTACCTTCGGTAATCGAAAGTTGTGTTCTGTGCTTGTCACACCAGATTTTTTGTGTCGACATATATTTAGTTCCCGACAGTACGGAACATTTGAATTCAGATGTAAAATTTATAAGTGTGGGAAAATATTTATATTTTGTTACCATGGCACCATTTCTCCTATCTTCTCTATGAAGCACAAGAGTAAAGTGGTCTTCAGAAGATTTCAATTGCAAAATGAGAATATACATTTTAAAGAGCATCTAAAAAATAATTGATTTTTGATTTTTAAAAAAAATGGTTGGAGCAAATTTTGAGAAAATCGAAAAAAACTGAAAAAGTGCATCAGTAAAGTACTAGTACTCTTTGGCCGATTTTGATTAAAAGCTTATTTTTCCGGTCCCGGGAGATGTTTAACTTAAATATAAAATTTCAACCTCGTAGCTCAATTCCTTCATGCTTAAAAGTGAACACACACAGACAGACAGACACACACACAGACAGACAGACAGACAGACAGACCATGTCGCGAAACCACTTTTTTGGATTCAGGGGACCTCAAAACGTGAAGATCCATCAAAATCTCGACATCGAATTTTTGACATGAATCCAATACTTTCTCTCATATATATATTACATATATACATAGGTAAGAGAAAGTAAAAAAGAAAAGGCGAGGGTCCGCCGCAGGGGGGGGCCCGAGCCAGCTGGCTGGCGCCAGAGGCGGGTGCCGCTGCTAGTTAGAAAAAATGTAAAATCGTGCCGGAATTTTTGTAATTCATCCCCTATGTGGGTGTTTTTTTTTTTTTTTTTTTTTTTTTATAACTCCTAGAATTTGGAATATTAAATAGTTTTTAAAGAAATGAAGTCGATAACCCCCCCCCCCCCCCAAGTAATACCGGGGGATGGATGATTTATTTATTTTTCATTTTTATAATCAATAATAAAATTAATAAAAGGGTTTATATCTATTTTTCTGAATTATTTAATATATGAGTGGTTGATTGGTCCAAGTCACTCGTAAACTTCGGCAATTTCCGTGACAATTCGCATGCTCGAGAGGGGCTGGGGAGGGGGGAGCAAGGGAAGGGGTAGACGTCGCCGCCCTCCCACTCTCTCCCCTTCCGCCGAGCTGCGCCGCGGCGCTCCTCGCCCGAGAGAGCGCTCAATTCAGTTCTCGCGCGACCGTCGTGCCATTAACTTCGTTGCAATTCAGTTACATCCCGGGGGGGTTTAGTTCAATCGGTTTGACAGTGCGTGCGTGTGTGCCCCTTTTTTGTGTGTTTTATTATTAATATTTATATATACAATCATATCAGCAACAACAACACGTAATTGTCACTGCTCTTCGATTGTTACGCATTTGGTGAGTGATGACATTTATTTAATTTTTTTAGAATAAAATTATCACGAAACTCTAAATATTTATTTACATCTTTTTTTTTTTAATCAACAAATTAAAAATTATTATTCTTTCTCAATACGGGATATGTGATTTTCATAATTCTTTAAAATCAATTTGACAACAGAGGGTCGTTGACAATGAAAAAAAAACAAATTTCAACAATGATTTTTTAACAATGTATTGTTTGTTTTTTTTTTCTTTATTCCCAATTATATTATTGAAAGTCAACAATCAATCAAAAATAATTAAATCTTGTTGACAAAGAAAGCAGATTGTTAATAAAAATTTTAATTATACTTAAAAATCATTCTATATATTGATTTCATTCATAAATTTAAATTGGCCGAAAGGATTAATTATTTGTGATTATTAAGGTATTATTTAAATATGAATATAAAAGATCTTTAACTAATATATTTCTCATAAATTAGGTCCATAGCAATCCCTTGGCCAGGTGACCGGCACGTGTAAATACCGTTTAGTACCTCTATAAGTGAATTATTTCTAATTATCGAAACTTTCCATTACAAGAATCTTTTAGAGAGAGAGAGAGGGGGGGGGGACAGAGAGAGTAGGGGAAAGTGGAAGTTGAAAGAATTTCGTTAATAGATAGATAATTCAGAAACGATAAATTAAAGAATTAACATAAACAAATTATTTATAATTTAAGCAGCAAATTTTAAATTTACGTATTCATTGATGATTTCTTAATTTAATAAAAATTTTTTTTTATCTTATTATTTCGTTCGTTCGTACTTTGGAACAAATAAAAAAAATTTTTTTATTATTTTTCTTATCAAATTTATTATTTTTGATTCGCGATTTCCGGTATTTCATATCTAAAGGAATTTGACAGTCTTGACTTTTTGTAAATTAAAAAAAATTCTAGAGTTTTCTCTCTTGGTTCATATAAAAAAAATTTTTCGCTGTTACGAAACATTAAATAACGCGTTTCGTGTTGCAAATAATTGTGATCTGAGCCGCTACTGTGCTAGAATTTGTTAGAAGGCCCCCGGAGTCCATAAAAGTCTGTCTTTCTGTGAACGAGGTTGAAATTTTATATTTAAGTTAAATACCACCCTGACACGTGACACGAAGCTTTTGAACAAAATTAGCCAAAGAGTACTAGTACTTTACTGATGTACTTTTTCAGTTTTTTTTTCGATTTTCTCAAAATTCGCTATAACGAGTATGATTAAAATTCATAAATCATTTTTTAGATTCTCTTTAAAATGTATATTCTCATTTTCTCTCTAAAAGTGTTTGAAGCACCGGCAAGTAGTTTGAAAGATCTGATTTTATAAAAAACTAATCGCATTTGTCTTTAACCTCCTGAACCCCTCCCCCTCTCCAAATTGTGTATGCAATTATATATTTACACTTAAAAATAAAATAGAAAAAATCTGGTGTGACTGGCGCACAGTACATACACAACTTTCTCTTAAACTACTACATCAGTAGAGTGTACTTCAAACAATTTTCACGAAAGATTTCACTGATAAACTTTTAAAAGAGAATCTAAAAAATAGTATATTTATTAATCAAAATCGTTGGAGCGGATTTTGAGAAAATCGGGAAAAAAAAATATGAAAAAAATCTTTTTTTATATAAAGTACAAGAGTGAAGTGTGCTTCAAAACACTAAGAGCAAAATGAGAATTTTCATTTTAAAGAGCATCTAAAAAATGATTGATTTTTTGAATTTTACACAATTTTGGTGGAGCGAATTTTGAGAAAATTGAAAAAAAAAAACAACTAAAAAAGTACATCAGTAAAGTACTAGTACTCTTTGGCCAATTTTGTTCAAAAGCTTATTTTGAGTGTGCGGGGGGGGGGATACCTAATTTTAAAATAAAATTTCAATCGGCTAGCTCAATTCCTTCATGCTAAAAATCGTTACACACACAGACCAATTTGCGGGACCCACTTTTTTGGACTCAGGGAACCTCAAAACGTGTATCCCCATCAAAATCCCGACATCCAATTTTTGACATGATCGCAATACTTTCTCTCTCTATATATGATTAACATACTGTATATAGAGATAAGAGAAACTAAAAAGAAGCGAATTTAGATTCCCATTTAGAATTCTTTGATTGGAGTAATGATGATCGGGAAAGCCTGATGTAGATAGTTGAATGATAACGCTGGAAGTATTTTCAGGCCAAATTTATTCCATTATATAGTCGACGTTTCGAGAGACGAAACGCCTCCCTTCATCAGGGGAGGAATATTTAAATTATTTTTAATAACAAAAATAAGAGAAAGTAAAAAAACAAAAAAAAAAAAATGAGATATTAATGTTGAAGAAATTCAGTTAGCTCGGGTAACTCATGGCAGCCCATCCACGCTATAGATGAATTACATTGAATAATATTGATATTAATTTAAAGCTAGCCCTATAATCAAATTCGGTATCGACTAATTTATTTAAAAGAAAATTTCGACTAAATGCTGGTGAAAAATAATTTTTTTAGTCTTTTCGGCATCTTAGTTAGGCCATGTAGATTTTAACGATTATTTACATCGATATATGTAAGGGAGCAGGCACATATTATTCATTTGGTATCCAAATGATTTAAATAAATATTAATCGGACTGTCTGGGATCCGAACGCACGTCCCTTGGCTATACGACTAGAAAAATGAAAAAAAAAAAAAAAAAAAAAAAAAAAAATATCTTAATATAATTTAAATACCGCAAATATAAATAATATTGATAATAATTTAAAAAAAAATCTATTTATATAATTCGCTAATGTCTGTCTGTCTGTCCGTCACGCTCTATTTGGGCAACTTCCCTGTGGAATTTTGAAATGAAATTATTTATGCTTATAGAGGACCTTCTATGGATTAGAGGAAAATTATTTTCATCCCAAAATTCCTATAACTTTTTGAGTTATTAATTCCTAAAGTTACGATTTTTCCCATAGGAAATGTATAGAGAAATATTTATATATGTTTTCCATTTGTGTGTTCTATGAATGTAAACGAATCCTCAAGCAGGCACTGGTTTGGAATAGTAATGATAATTTTTTTTTCATAATTAGGAAAAGGCGGGCCCGAGCCAGCTGGCGGGGGCGCCGCGGCTAGTATATATAATTATAGTATAGAATTTAATTATAATTAATATTTAAATGCCGCAATTAAAAAAAAAATGGTATCTAATTTAATTAAAAATAGAAAAAAAAATTAATTAAACATTAGATTAAATATCGCAAATCATAAAAAATAAAAATTTTCCTTCTATCTTCGTGTAATAGTATTCTCAAATTTATGCGATATTATTATAGAATATAGAAGAAATTCGGTCTAAGCTTAGACAACTCGTAGTCGATATAGTGTTAAAAAAACATGCAAAGTGAGTGAGCGTTTGAATTTGAAGCCTGAAGCAAGATTATTATTGTAAAACGAACGATTTGTTAGATATTAATCTCTCCTCTCCCCCCCCCACCCCTCCTCGGGGATCTCTTTTCATCTCACTTGCTGGACCAGTAGCACCAGCAGCTGATCTTCTAAGAAACCGTTGCTCTCAGTCAGTCAGTCAGCCGCTTTCCAACACATAAGACTTTCTTTTCTCTCTTGATTATCGGTCACCGTTTTATCTTTTGAATTAAGTGCAGTGGCGGAAACGGGAGAGATCCTCTCAAAATTGAAAATAATTTCTCTTTGATAAAAAAATAAACATAAAATTATTGAGTTTCGGTATCAAAATTATAACCTCGATAAAAAATAAAACAACCGGGACCCTGGCAAGGGCGGATACAAGGGGGGGGGGGTAAAGGGGTAATTACCCCCCCGAGATTTGAAAAAATACCTTTTTATTTTTAGAAAAAAAAAATATTTTCAACGTAAAATTTGAAAAATCAATACTTAAAAATCAGATTTGTATTTATATTCTGACGAAAATACGAGGTTCCGCAAAAGAGCGAACGGCACACGAAAAAATTTTTGATTCCGCGAGCGGGAAAAATTTTGGGTCTCTAAAAAAAAAGGTAAAATAATTTGACGGACGGGAAAAATTTCAAAAATTTTTTCGTTCTGCGGACGGCACAACAAAAAATGTTTGGTTCCGCGAAAAACAAGGGAAGAGAACAGGCCCCGAAAAAAATTTCTATATACGCCCCTGGTGCTGTGCGACGAGTCACACCAGATTACCCCCCCCCGAGAAACACCTCTGGATCCGCCCTTTGAACATCTAACAAATAATGGATTTATGAATTAAAAAAAATCGTTTGGAGCGAATTTTGAGAAAATAAAAAAAAAACTGAAAAATTACATCAGTAAAGTACTAGTACTCTTTGGCTAATTTTGCTTCGTGTCACGTCCCAGGGGGATACCTAACTCAAATATAAAATTTCAACCTCCTAGCTCTTTTCATTCGTGTCATTTCTCAAAATTCGCTCCAACGATTTTGATTAATATTCAAAAATCAATTATTTTTTAGATACTCTTTCAAATGTATATTCTCGATTTCGCTCTCAAAATTATTTGAAGCACATTATTCTTGTACTTCATAGAGAAGATAGGATAAATGGTTGCCATGGTAACAAAATAAAAATATTTTCCCATACTTATAAATTTTACATCTGATAACGGTGGAAACTAAACATATCTCGACACAAAAAATCTGGTGCGACCAGTAACACCAGATTTTTTTTTTTTCAATCAATCCGTATTATCGTTCAAGTGTAGAGGTTATCTAGTCTACGTATTTAATTACATGTATTTGTTTCTTTTCTTTTGTCTCTTCCATGATATTAGCATGTGCTTTTTATATTAACATCAAAATTGCATCAGACAATTGATTATAATTTTTTTTTTTTACCTTTTATATAAAAGGCGTATGTATTATATATAATCTAGCAAATTTTTCTATTATTTCGAATTTATTTAAAGTTTCATGTTACCTCGTACCTAAATTGAATATAAAATTTCCAACTAGTCGCTCTTTTCGTGTACCTTGTAGGGCGAGTATTGTCTTAAACTCGTGTTAGAAGAATGATTTGAATAAACTGTCGACTGTAGGCTCTAGTTGAAACATTCTATTAAATGACATACTAGGTGATATGTTTCAAGTTTTTATTAGTGAAATATTATAGGCCTACTTTACGCAGAGTGCTTCATAAAGAGAATTAAATTAAGGGGGTTCAGGAGCGACGTCTAAACGTACTTTAAAAAATACTTGAATTTTTCAATGCGGTTTTTTTTTTTAATGAATTAAATTCATAAGAGATTATTGGGACATCGAGCTATAATTTGTTTAATGACTTATTAATAAATTATCGTAATTAATTTTGTTGTTATCAAGCAAATACAAAAAAAAAACAATCTGTCCCAATAATCTTTAATTTTTTTTAAATTTAAAAATGAATTTTTGTTATTATTAATTACATATTAATTAAGAAATTTTTTAAAATAAGCTTAGATGATTTATTTAAAAATCAAATGTCAAATTAGTTCAGCATTCTTGCAATAGATGGCAGGCTAGTCTAACAGACGATATAGTATTAGCCTATATCTGGCCTATATTTATATATTTTTATGCTTTTATAAAAGATACATAATATATAATAACATTTATAAAGTATTTATTGTTAAAAGATCAATGAAAATCAACCAAATGCATTAAATATTATTAGCTACCATTCTGACATCTCTTGGCAAATTTTTGAATTACTTGATTTTTTTGGGCATACTTTTTGTGACACACTACGCCATCTTATCGGGAAAAACATGCGTAACACTTTCGCTCTCGCCCCCCCCCCCCCCCCCCACCCTTTAAATACATACGTATTGTATATATAGTGCCGTTAGTGATGAATAAACTATTTAACCACCTGAAGATGAAAGCGCAAAATATATAAACGTTCTCTCTCTTATTCCTTGCAATTATCAATCGATTTCTTTTTAATTTCTATCTATCAGAATCGGCACCCACATTTTGATTTTAGTATTTATTAAAAAAAAAAAATTGGAGATGTGTGTGTGTGTGTGTTTTTTTTTATAGTAAATTAATGTGTCATCACATCGTGATTCATTGTCATTTCGTTTCTCAACTCAGAGACACAAGTGACACATTAATTTAGTAAAAAAAAAAAAAAATTAATTAATTTCTATACACCTGAGATGAAGACAAAACAAAAAAAAGATCTTGATTACAACTAAAATGATTTTTTTCTATGTTAGATGATTAAAGCGCTTATTCATCTCATATATAAAAACAAAACCAATCAAATACAAATAAATAAATACGGAGGGGGGGGGGGTATTCGAAAGTTGTGTGATGTGTTGTCTGTCCATATTTTTTATGTTGAGATATCTTTTATATTTAGTTTCTAATAATATAAGAAGTTAAAGAAGTTAATCGGCCCCCAGAGAGCGGCAAATAATTTACGGTTTGCTCAGAGGAACCCTCTGGGCTAAAAGTCGGAAACTTTTGCAACTTTGTTGCTTATTGCTTTTTTTTTTAAATTCTTTGTAAACCAATTATATCCAACCAAAAACCGGGTGTGTGATCACTATTTAAGGGGGTTCAGGAGCGACGTCTAAACGTTCTTTGAAAAAAAACTAGACTATTATAAGGAATTTTTCAATGCGGTTTTTTTAAATGAATTAAATTCATAAGAGATTATTGGGACATCGAGCTATAATTTTTTTAATGACTTATTAAAAAATTATCGTAATTAATTTTTTTGTTATCAAGCAAATACAAAAAAACAATCTGTCCCAATAATCTTGAATTTTTTTTAAATTTAAAAATGAATTTATTGTTATTATTAATCACATATTAATTAAGAAATTTTTAAAATAAGCTTAGATGATTTATTTAAAATTCAACTGTCAAATTAGTTCAGCATTCTTGCAATAGATGGCAGGCTAGTCTAACAGCAGATCACCTTTTTTTTTTCTCATTCACACTCACACACACATTCACACAGTCTTTTCGGCAAATTAGGCCATTTAAGACTTTGACGATAACCGTTGTATGTGGGATAGACTCTCTATTATCTATTGGGGGTTCAGGCATTTCTATTTAAGCCATGCAGATCACCTAATAGCCTATATCTGAGCCTATATTTATATATTTTTATGCTTTTATAAAAGTTACAAAATATAATAACATTTATAAAGTATTTATTGTTAAAAGATCAATGCAAATCAACCAAATGCATTAAATATTATTAGCTACCATTCTGACATCTCTTGGCAAATTTTTGAATTACTTGATTTTTTGGGCATACTTTTTATGACACATTACGCCCTCTTATAGGGAAAAACATGCGTAACACCTTCGGTACCGTTCCCCCTTAAGAAAAACAACTATTAAATCTGAGAGTGAGGGGAGGCCACCAATGGCGGATGGCGCAACTAGTAGGGCTATGTACAGTATAATACTGTATTTTCAAATTCGCCTTTCTTTTATTTATTTTTTTTTCTCTCCAACTCTCAAAGAATTTGACTTATTCAGAGGAGGTCTCTTTTTAGGGTCCTCCCAGGGGGCAACGTCCTCGACAGGCTTATTTCTTACTTAACCTGCCGACTCTTGTTCCTTTATACAAAAAAAAAAAAAAACCCGGTTAATTAAGCTTTTAAGTAAGATCAACTAATCTAAAATCATATTGTTTCCTTAGAGCATACGCTCCAAGGGTCTCGTTTTAAGTGATTTCATAACTTATCTTAATATCAATAATTGTAAAAAAAAAAAATCACCTTTCTCTTGGTTTAATTATTTTCATATCAAGCATCTATACTACTTATTATATAAAAGACAAATTGTCTGTTTGTACGCATAGACTCCGAAACTACAGAACCGATTTTCATAGAGATTTTTTATAATGGGTAGAGAATTTTCCGGGGGTGGTTTTAGGCTATCATTAGGGGTAGGGGACCCCCCCCTTATCAAGAGTTCACAAATCTCCCATAGGAAAATAGGTTCTAACTCGCTTAACGAAAAATATATTAATCAAATAAAAATAAAAACTCTTCCTCCTACTAAAATTCGACATTTCAAAAGGTTTTTTCAGCTCCTCCCCTCCCCTAAAAATTAATTCGTTTTTATTTTTTACTCGATTTTAATAAAATTTAAAATGACGCTTCTCTAGGCTGTAAATAATTGAAAAAATCTGGTGTGACTGCGCACAGCACACAACTTTCTTACCTTCGGTAATCGAAAGTTGTGTTCTGTGCTTGTCACACCAGATTTTTCGTGTCGACATATATTTAGTTTCCGCCAATATATTGGAATTTAAGATGTCAAATTTATAAACATGGGAAAATATTTATATTTTGTTACCATGGCAACCATTTCTCCTATCTTTCCTATGAAGCACAAGAGTAAAGTGTGCTTCAAACAATTTTGAGGGCAAAACGAGAATATACGTTTGAAAGAGCATCTAAAAAATAATTGATTTTTGAATTTTCACACAATACTTTCTCTCTCTATATATATTAACATATATATATATATAGAGGTAAGAGAAAGTAAAATGATATTTCAGACCTCAGAAAGTTCTATCGCCCTACCTCTCCTTCCTCTCCCTCTAAAATTTATTTTCCACTCGATTTTTACTTTCTTTTATATTACCTATAAGCCTTATGTATACGTATGTTAATATAGATAGAGAAAGTATTGGATTCATGTCAAAAATTCGATGTCGAGATTTTGATGGATCTTCACGTTTTGAGGTCCCCTGAATCCAAAAAAGTGGTTTCCGCGACATGGTCTGTCTGTCTGTCTGTGTGTCTGTGTGTCAGGGTTCAATTTAAAGCATGAAAAAATTGAGCTAGGAAGATGAAATTTTATATTTAAATTAGGCATCCAGCTGAGGCTTGAAAATAAGCTTTTAATCAAAATTGGCCAAAAACTACTAGTACTTTACTGATGTAGTTTTTAAGCTTTTTTTCGATTTTCTCAAAATTCGCTCCAACGATTTTGATTAAAATTCAAAAATCAATTATTTAAAATCTGGTGTGTCTGGTCGCATAGTACACAACTTTCTTTTGCCGAAGGGTAAGAGAAAGTTGTATGTGTGCGACCAGTCACACCAGATTTTTTATTTCATATTATTTTTATATTATGGTGCAAAATTAATTAAAATACAATTATCTGGACAACTCTTAGTCATATCCTGAGACGCCGCCAGCCAGGGCATTTTATATGCCGCACTTAGTCCCTATTTCATTAATAAATTAATTGACTTTAGGTCTTGAAGAAGAACCGAAACGTCGAATTTGAAAAAAAAAAAATATTTCGTTATTTACAGTAACTACATAGGCCCTATATTTAAATGCCGTATAAGGCACTATTTAGCATCAACGTCATTAAAATTATGTTTATGAATGAATTAATTAATTTGATTTTATTATTATTTTTTTATTGATTAATATGAATTTAATTTTATTGCAAAGAATATAATTTTTTTATTTTTTTTTTTAATGAATAAATAATTCCCCCATGATTAAATAATTTAATTTTAATGTTTTCCTACCTATACTCACTCGATTACTTCTATATATGGTCATATATAAGGTCCTCTCTCTGTCTCTCTCTTTTAATCTCGCATTTTTCATGAGAGCGCCGCTTTAGAAAAAAAAAAACCTGAGAGGCTCTCACTCTCTTTTTATCTTCTCAATTCAAGACTAAATTAAAACTTCATTTTTTTTTTTTTTTTTTAATTCAAATTTAAATTTATCGATTATAAAACTCTATAAAGTTAGTAAAAATTTCCTAATTTAATTATTAAAAAAAAAAAAAAAATATTTCATTTTATACAGGGTGTTTGAAAAGTTTATGAACTTTTTATTTTCTCTTAACTATATATAGAGAGAAAGTATTGCGATCATGTCAAAAAGAAATTCGATGTCGAGATGGATATACAAACGTTTTGAAGTCTAAAAAAGTGTTTTTCGCAACATGGTATGTGGTGTGTGTGTTTGTCTGTCTATGAACAAAATATCTCAAGAACGAAAAGAGCTTGGAGTTTGAAGACGTGACACGAGGCCTTTGAAAAAAATCTGGTGTGACTGGCGCACAGCACACAACTTTCTCTTACCTTCGGTAATCGAAAGTTGTGTACTGTGCTTGTCACACCAGATTTTTTGTGTCGACATGTATTTAGTTTCCGACAGTAGGGTACAATTGAATTCAAGATGTAAAATTGCCCTCGGGGCATGGCGTAGAGGTTAGCGTGCTAACCTCGTATACCAAACGTCGCGGGTTCGGACCCAGGCAGTCCGATGATTTTATTTAAGCCAATTGGATACCAAATGGCTTAAATAAGAATGCCTGGACCCCTATATGTATATTTATCAATAACGGTTATCGTCTAAAGTCTTAAATGGCCTGAGTTGCCGAAAAGACTGTGTGAATGTGTGTGTGAGTGTGAGTGTGAATGAGAAAAAAGTGTGAATGTTTTTTTAAAAAAAAAAAAAAAAAAGATGTAAAATTTATAAGTATGGGAAAATATTTATATTTTGATACCATGGCAACCATTTCTCCTATCTTTTCTATGGAGTACAAGAGTAAAGTGGTCTTCAGAAGATTTCAATCACAAAATGAGAATATACATTTTATAGAGAATCTAAAAAATAATTGATTTTTGAATTTAAAAAAAAATCGTTGGAGCAAATTTTGAGAAAATCGAAAAAAACTGAAAAAGTGAATCAGTAAAGTACTAGTTAGTACTCTTTGGTCGATTTTGTTCAAAAGCTTCGTGTCACGTCCCATGGGGGTGCCTAACTTAAATATAAAATTTCAACTTCCTAGCTCTTTTCGTTCTTGAGATATTTTGTTCACAGACACACACACAGACACACAGACAGACCATGTCGCGAAAACCACTTTTTTGGATTCAGGGGACCTCAAAACGTGAAGATCCATCAAAATCTCGACATCGAATTTTTGACATGAATCCAATACTTTCTCTCTCTATATATTAACATATATATAGAGGTTGCTAATTTTCAATAAGGACTGATGATGAGACATTAAATACATCTCGAAACGTCTCCGGAGTCGAGAGCATATAAAAGCTTTTATTTGGCGGAACCTGCTCTCATTTAGAATCAAATATATTCACAGTCACCAAATCTCTTTTATTTGATATATACTTATCTAATTGCATGGAGTAGTGGCTGAATGTATAAATAATAGTGAGGAGATAATACAAATGTCGACGTTTCGGCCTTCATCAGGATGTGTTTGTCTAGAGCTCGACTCCTGGCATACTGTAGATGCGTCGTCGGATAGCATGACTTCCTGTTCAAGAAACGTCAACATTTGAAGCCGAAAAGAGAAGAATATTTTTTCTTTATTTGCTTTCGACTGCCTTATTTCTCCTCATTATTAATATACATATCTATAAAACCCTAAATGTCCACAGCAGCCGGGATTTAATGTTACAAATAATTTACTTCTTTGATATCTAGCACAGTAGAACAGACAAATCAATGATTCTGACTCCCCTACGGTTAGAGTACGCAAATAAGTGTAATAATTAATTACTGATTATTATCTCCAGCATCGTTGACGTTTCGGTTCTCCTTTTGTGGAGAGTTCGTCTCGCAGTTATGCCTTACGCACAGAATCCCATGAATGAGAGCCCCTTAAACTTTCTAATTCACTTGTCATTCCCTCTTGTTATATATAATTTACCACCCATGTCAAATAAACCCGTTTCCTAGTAATATTTGTAACAAATAAGAGGTTGTAAAATGTGTTGGCGCCATCCATGTCTTTAGAGGACAAAAGCAGACATGACACTTTGCAAGGGGAAAGAATTCAGGTTCGTTTTTTTTTTTTTTGAGGGCCCTTAAAGGATTTCCTCTTTTCCTGTTCCTTTCGAGATTAATCGTATAAATAGAAAAAAAAAGAAGGTTACAAACCGACCGACCGCAGAGCTCTGATATACCCCTCCCCCTCCCCTCCCCTCCCTCCCCTCTTTATCAAGAGTTCATTACTTCTTTTTTTTATCAAAATAATTAAAATATAAGAAGATTTTCGTTCATTAAAAAAAAAAAAACTTTATCTTCAGAGTTTATATTCAAAAGAATTTCAAAAGCTCATCTTTTTCTTTTGTGTTCATAAACGCCACAAATGAATAACCGCAAACAAAGAGATTATTAATTAAAAATAAATAAATAAATAATAATAAATTCTGAGGCTCGCTGGTGTAGTGAGCTAGGGTGTCAGCTTCTGCAAAGAAGATCCCTGTTCAAATCCTTGGATGCAGGATTTTCATTAAATAAAAATATGTAAACAAATCCTCAAAGCAAGCCCTGGAGTTGGAATATGGGATTCTTCCACAATAGCCCTCAGGCAACTCTACGAGGAGAGGGAGTTGCTGTGACATCCCGTCCTGTGGAAGGGACGTAAAGAAGGTTCCCTCTCAGTGATGCATTCTTCGAAAGGAGTGGGCTACACGCCGGTGCTGAGGGAGTCCCTCCTCAACTAGGACATCCTCCATAGCATAGAAGAGGTTGGATATAAGGAGCCGGTTGGAACCAGAAATAAGGATTAGTTCACTAGCTAGAGACGAAAGCAGGAGGAGGGGAGTTAGAGACAGGAAATGATGTAACTTCACGGGGTGCCGGTAGATGGCTACGGCCAGAGGCCGGTTGGGGTTGAGGTGTGTGTCTCCGTCACGTAAGCACCTCGGGTAAATAAACGGGGATCCCGATAGGAATTTCAACAATAAAATAAAATAAATAATAAATTCTACACATATAAATTAACAAAACAGGGACTAAATAGAATTCATTTATTCATTTTAATTAGACATTGTTGATATTAATTTAATTTTTATCCTAATTAAGCAAACATAAATTGTTTATTATTATTTAGTTGTTAAATTAATTAGTACAAAAAGTAGAATTAATTCAAAAATCTAATTAAATATCAATAGTGTATATTTCAAAACTATCCGTGAAGCTCTACTTCGGTGGTCTATTTGGACTGTCTCGGGTATTTTTTTTATGAATTATGTCCTAAAAAAATTTATATTTAATGTAAAAGCTTAAAAATATTTTTACAATATTTCATTTTGCAAAAATGATTTATGTGCCTAACACGTTGTTTCGTAGTACTTAATTTGATATTATTCCTGATAATGAAGATGAGGATCTTGCGATTTCGAAAAGACAACAAAATAAATGCCCCCTGGCCTTGGCGTAGTTGGTAGCGCAACGACCTTGTATACCAAGGGTCGGGGGTTCGGATCCCAGGCAGTCCGATGATTTTTTGGATACCAAATGGCTTAAATAAGAATGCCTGGACCCCAAATAAATATATATTATATATACTAGTAATGTTTAAAGTCTTATATGGCCTAAGTTGCCGAAAAAGACTGTGTGTGTGTGAGTGTGAATGGGAAAAATGTGTGAGTGTTAAAAAAATAAATAATATTAAGTCGATTTCATTATTATAACTTTGATTTACCGTTTCTATGTTATTATTCAGGAATTAATTGATGAGAAAATTTTGTTATCAATTTTAAAAATGTAATCTCAAATCTCGGTACCTGGCGCTTGACACACAATTGCTTAACAGGGTCCATATATAACAATCTTTTAGTTCTCACTTCACTGATGATGGCGTTATTAAATTCAACCCGCAACGTACAATACCATCTCCAGGCTTTCTCTTTCGTTGAGGGTGATTTTTTTTTTTTGTTATGAGATTTAGTTCCGGTTTCTTTAATTTCCTCTCAGATTGTTAATAGTTTTTGAGAAACCCAAGAGATAGAGGAGAGTGAGAGGAAGAATAATAATCTTTTTTTTTTTTTTAAGTCTAGTTTCCTTTTTTGCACAAGTGAATCGATTAGCAAGTAAACAACATGTCTTTCGTATTATTCATTATATATTTCTGATTTCAAAGAAGGCCATCCTGTGGTAAAATAAGGTTCCTAAACCTTGGTGGCTATTATACTCTCAATCCTTATCTCGCATTGTTTCTTTTTTATGAATTAAAGAAACGACGCAAAATAAATGAAAAAAAAAAAAAAAAAATGGCCAGATAATAAACTTCAATTAAATGAAAAAAAAAAAGAGTAATCAAGTTAGAAAACGTTTCTTATATAGGCCTACAATGCGCGTCAAAAAAAAAAAACGTAGCATTTTGTTTCTTCTTAAAAAGACCTGTTCCAATCTACAATACCTTAATGATACTCTAATTTAAAAGACATATAATATCTTACACATTTCTTAGTAAATTTAACACAAATACAAATCATTTTAATCAGTTAAATACAATTTAAATAAAATGAAGAAAAAAATATGTCGATTTTCAATTTGAGGGACAAATCAACATAATCTCGTTATATATTTAATGTAGAAAGTGGCTGTGTAGAATTGAATAAAGGATTGAAGAGGAGAAAGCAGCCTCTATTAAATTAAACTCCTTTTACGCAAAACGTTTCGGTCGATTTAATCATGCCATCCTCAGTTGCATTGGAGTTTTTTGGTAAATAGAGTTGTCAACAGTCAATTATTTACATTGTTATTTATACACATAGACTATTGTAAAATTAATAAGCTTATGAATAGACTGTTGACAACTCTATTTACAAAAAACTCCAATGCAACTGAAGATGGCATGATTAAATCGGCCGAAACGTTTTGCGTAAAAGGAGTTTAATTTAATAGAAGCTGCTTTCCTCTTCAATCCTTTATAACAGTGTTTCCCAACCTTTTGAAAACCACGGCACCCCAAAGGTGCGTTGGGAATAACATTACATACACACTAGGGGCACCCTTCCTTTTTTTTCCGCCCTTCGGGAAACTTTTTCCCTCCCCGTTAAAATCATTTTACCTTTTTTTAAGGGAATCGAAATTTTTGCCGTCCTACATATAATTTTTTGCCGCCCTGGCAACAATTTACTTTATTTTTTCAGCTCTCTATTATTATTTTTTTTTTTCTTATATATCACGCGGCACCCCTTAGTCATTCTTGAGGTACCCTTGGGTGCCGCGGCACACCGTTTGGGAATCACAGCTTAATAATCTCGATATGTTTTGTTGGATATTAATTAAAAACTAAAATGGAAAGACTATTTAAAAATTTTAGAGATTTGGCGTTAATAACAAAATTTCGACATTTTTGTCTTTATTTTATTTAAATTGTAATTATTTGTTAAAATGATATGGATTTGTGTTAAATTTACTTAGAAATGTATAAGTTATTTCATATTAAATGTTTAATAGATTACAGTTACATTAAAATAGATTATAACAGGTCTTTTTAAGAAGAAACAGTGTTATGTTTTTTAGGACGCGTTGTGTATATGGTAGGACTGATTCGTCCTATGCAATAAAAATTTGATTTTTATTTATATTATGGTAAACAAGTACAGAATACGCCTTTAAATTACCGAAATTAAGAAAAAAATTGTGTGCTGTGCGACCAGTCACACCAAATTACCCTCCCTCCGAGAAACACCTCTGGATCCGCCCCTTACGTCCTACTCTCCTGTCTACTAGGCTCTTGGATTCTTGTGAAATATTCCTTCTTACCTTTGGCAGCTATAACAATATCTACAATCCAATACAAAATTTCAATTTGAGCCTACGGCCAACCATCGTTATGTCATGTCCGTTTGATAAGTCATAGACCTCCCTCCCTCTCTCTCACTCTGTAATCTAGGCGAATAATCGAGAAAAGACCGACCCTTTCTGGCCACTTTGAAAGCCCCCCGTTCGTTCGCAATTAGCTTTATCAGCCCAAGGGCTGGCTATGTTGTTGTTGTCGAGGGCGTCGTGGGTGCCAAACGGTGGTGGCCGTTTGTCATATCGACTTGCACTCGGACACCCAATTATTCGGCTTATTTTGCTAATGAATACTCTAGATAGAGTAGATAGAGCTCGCCTCTCTGGGGACCTTTGATCTTTCTACTAATTGAAATGTCTCTATATCAAACGAAATAGATAAGAGACTATTTTTTTTTTTTTTTTTTTCAGAGAAAATAAGGATTCTATCAGGTCCCTTGGTATCGATGCTGCCTTTCGTGTATTTCATATAAAAAGGTACATTTATTTCAGACAAATTCTTTGACAAATATATATTTACTAGCCGCTCCGCCCGCCGAAGGTGAGGGCTTCGCCCCCTGGACCCCCCCCTCAGATGGCTCGAGCTCACCTGCGGCGGACCCTCGCCTTTTCATTATAAAAATAAATTTTTTTTGGGACATATTTGGGGTCCTGGCATTCTTATTTAAGCCATTTGGTATCCCCAATGGCCTGAGTCCCGAACCCGGGACTTTTGTGTATACGAGGTTAGCACGCTAACCCCTACACCCAGCGCCGAGAGCAAAAAGAAAATTATTATTACTATTATTCCAATCCAGTGCCTGCTTGAGGATTTGTTTACATTCATAAAATATATAAATGCAAAGAATACATAGAGACAAAAGACAAAGAGAGAACTTTGCAGTGGAATTTTAAATATTAATAAAATAATTTTATATTTAGTATACGTACCTAATGGATGACATTATCTATATATATAAAATTCGCTAATGTCTGTCTGTCTGTCTGTCTGTCTGTCACGCTCTATTTAAGCAACTTCCCGTTGGAATTTTGAAATGAAATTTTATATGCATAAAGAGGACCCTTCAGGGATTACAGGAAAATTATTTTCATCACAAAATTCCCATAGCTTTTTTATTTAATTCTTAAAGTTACGATTTCTCCCATAGGAAATGTATAAAGAAATATTTATGTATTCTTTTCATTTTGAGTATTCCATGAATGTAAACAAATCCTCAAGCAGGCACTGAATTGGAATGGAATAATAATTTTCTTTTAAATAAGGAAAAGGTTACCCAATGGCCTATGGCTGGAAGGGGCAAATGAAATAAAAAAAAAAAGAAGCCCACGGGGCGTGGTGTAGAGGTTAGCGTGCTAACCTCATATACCAAACGTCGCGGGTTCGGACCCCAGGCAGTCCGATGATTTTATTTAAGCCATCTGGATACCGAAGATGGCTTAAATAAAAATGCCTGGACCCCATATATATATAATTCATAAATAACGGTTATCGTAAAAATGTCTTATATGGCCTGAGCTGCCGAAAAGACAGTGTGAATGTGTGTGTGAGTGTGGAGTGTGAATGAGAAAAAAGTGTGAATGTTTTAAAAAAAAAAAAAAAAAAAAAAAAATAAATAAATAAAAAAAATAAGCCGCAGGCGGGCCCCCAAGCCAGCTGGCGGGGAGGGGGCCCGGAGGGCGAAGGCCCCCGGCTAGCTACGTCGCCCGCCGAAGGCGTGATTTATATTAGGAATGTAATTAAAAAATATGGGGAAAATTACCAAATTTTTGCATTTTCTGTAAATATAAAAAATATTTTGGAATTAATCTTAATAAAAAAGCGTTCTACCATGTAAAATGCTCACTTAAAAGAACCGCACTTTAAAATACTTCGGTAGTTTCCGACTTCAGATTCAACGCACCTATCTAAAGCCCCTATAATTGTTTCTGTCCCCTTTCACCCAGGTTGACTATGTGTTTTGGTTAAAAGTATCAGAAATGGTAGCCGAAGTTTTCCCAATCTTCCCCTATAACTAACAAGCTGCCTTGCAGGAATTTTTTTTGCCCAATTCTAAAGCAAGTGATTAATTCATGGAAAAGACAACGAACGTTCTTCTCTTCTTTTAAGGCAGAGCTCTAGCGTAGCGTTAGTCCCAGTGGCCTAAGCTCAGGCGTTCCAGGCCCCTCTATTAAACCACCGCCCCTCACAAAAGTGCGTGTCTGAACTGTGATGGGGGGGAGGCGGCAGAGCGATAGTCTTTTATCTTGGTTCATCCCTGGCCGTACGTTTTTACCCTCTTTTTTTAAGTGAACGATGTGATAAAAGTTGAGACGAGGAAAATTGATCTTGCCTAGCTTGCCTTTTATATCTTCTTTAAAAAGAATAATCGCAAAGATAAAGCGTTTTTAATCCGGGGCTATTTTAAAAAATAAAAAAAAAAAAAAGTTTTCATATATATATACTCTCTGGATTATAAAAGAAGGCAACTTTAATAAAATAATTTCTGTTTTTTTCATTTCAATTGCACTTAACATCATTTCTTTATTTAATACGAAACGTTTGTTAAGTGAAACACTTAGAGAAAAAAAAAAAAAATTACTTAATAAACTCATGGTAAACATAAACCCGCCTTCGGTGGGCTTCCCCCTCCTCCTGCTGGCTCGGGCCCGCCCGCGGTGGACCCTCGCTTTTGTTAATTATGAAAAGAGAAGATTCGCTACAACGATTTTGATTAAAATTCATAAATCAATTATTTTTTAGATGCTCTTTAAAGTGTATATTCTCATTTTGCCATTGTTCATCTTTTGCAGACCACTTTACTCTTGTACTTCATAGGAAAGATAGAATGGTTGCCATGGTAACAAAATCTAAATATTTTTCCATACTTATAAATTTTCCGTCTTGAATTTAATATATCGGCGGAAACTAAATATATGTCGACACGAAGAATTTGGTGTGACAAGCACGAGGGTCACAACTTTCGAACTACCCGAATGTGTAAGAGCAGGGCCTGCCCAGACAGGGTGGGCGGGGGGGCAGGGAGGGCTTTATCCCGGACTTTGACTTTTGCAGCTCAACCTATAAAGCTCTAATAAAAAATAATTTTCTTAAAGAACTCTTCAGGGGTTGAATTCATATTTCTCTCCGCATAATAACTCATTAAAGGTTCATTATTAATTTTCTTGGATTCAGGAGAGCATTTCGTAAAAAATAATCTCATTTTTCTTCTGATAGGGCCCGGGGCCTTTGATCTTCAAATCTTAAAATTATATGAACGATAAATGATAACGTTTCGAGTATTTTCAGGCCATATTAATATGCTTGGCCAAATTGAAATTTTACTCCATGGGTGCCCTCATCACTTTTATTTTTTCAAAATTTAAAGCCTTATAAATTAAGCCTAGCAGTAGTTTGATAGTAATTTTCCACGTCTCCAAATTTAGCCTAAAACTGGCTAATTTTCAATATTTCTATATCCTCCCAGACTACAGTCGTCTCTCCGGATCTGATCTCGGTAAATTATATGCTCCCTATATTTAGACAATTTATTTAAATTTTTAATTACTTTTTTATTTTTTTTTTTAAACACTCACACTTTTTTCTCGTTCACACTCACACTCACTTTACAGTCTTTTCGGCAACTTAGGCCAAAGGACTGTGCCCCCCCCTGCCTCAATTTTTAATATCTATTGGGGTCAGGCATTTCTATTTAAACCATTTGGTATCCAAATATGGCTTAAATAAAATGATCGAACTACCTGGGGTCGAACCCCGCGACGATTCAGTAAAGAAGGGTAGACACGCTACCAACTAGACCAAGCCCGTAGGCTTTTTTTATTAAATAAACATTATAATATATGTATAACTGTTTAAAAAGGTGTGTCAAAAGCTTCATGTAGAAATTGTTGGCATAGAGAGCCACAATGCAGCCTTTAATAAACTAGAAAAAATATTTTAGGG
>JAKCPI010021330.1:0-23073 GCA_023213315.1 Euborellia annulipes
CACATCAGATTTCTTTACTTTTCTTAATTTTCATAAATCATAGGATACATCTTACCGATAGTAGTATGACATACATTTATTATTTTCATTCTTTACTTACTGTAAATATTTATGCCTTGCGAAGAAGAGGGGACTAAAAATATAATAATTATTAATTTAGATTTCGCCGATAGATGGCTCTACTTGTATCATTGCCTTGGTTTATGTTTACCGCGGGGGCGTTAGTTCGTCGACCCACCAAGGCGTGGCGACACCAGTTCTTAAGGCGGCGCACGAACAGTCTAAGTAGGCGGAGTTAAAAATTACGCAGTGGTGGGGATAGGCTTGCATGGTGGGGGAAGATCCACTGGCTTGGTGGGGGGGGGGTTGTGCGAAGGCCGGCTGTCGCGCGCGACGCACCACTGATCAGTGCATCGCCGAAACGCGACAAATAAACATCTATTTGTCAAATCGCGATACATCCTTCCCTTGACGGATTGGTGCTCGATAGTGCGTGTTGGTTTTAAGTTGTCAGTGTCGTTTTTTTTTTAATTTTACTCTTGTCACACACATTCGGACCATGTTACCCACGGCGGTGCTCGTGGTGGGCGTGCTGGTAGCCGTTGCCGCCGACACTTGTCGTGGCAAGGTGCTTCCCGCCGACGACGACATCGCCTCACCGTTACGAATAGCGCAATGCCGAGCTGGTTGTCTTGCTCGGGTAAGTGTCAATACATTTTTTCCCATACGCACTTTCGGAATGACATTAGAAGAGCACACCACCAACAGGTGCTTTAGTCTTGTCATGAACCATCTTGCACATCTACCCCTTAATCGTGATTTTATTTGACTTGCCTTCTTTCTAAATAAAATAATATTCAAATTCTGAGATGAAAAATCGGAAGTGAGTGAGTTCCTATTGACTTTCTCGTTAAAATGAGTGATTATTAAAAAAAAAAAAAAATTGTTTAAAATAATTTTTCTTGAAAAGTTAAAAAATTACAAATTTTTAATTACCGGTTTTTCTTCAAAATCTATTAGGAAACACATCTTTGGTCAAACTCGTCGATTAAATCGTGTTCACACATACACACACAAAATGTTTCCCGGGAGACATCGAGAATCACAAAAATCTCGTTTCAAGCGATTGCTTAGGCTATCTACTTTCTATATGATTTTTTTTTCATATACTAGAAAGTCTTCTGTTCACTTCAAAGGATGAAGAAAAATAAGAAGAATGCCAAGTTGTTGCCATTCGCGTAAAATTTTTTTTTTCTCAACAACCTCATTGTTTTTTTTTTGTGTTTGTTTATTTTGCTGGCATTTAAAATAAATTAGATTTTGGCTGCTCTATACTATTTTAATTTGCCCCGTTTCCTTGTATGTAGTGTTTTACATTTTTCTTTGTTAGTTTAAAAATAAATGGATTTTCTCTCCTTTCCTGCAAACGTCGCTAGGTGAATTAAGTCAGTTGGATTCCGCAAGTCGCGTATACCCACCGGCATTAATATTCCACGATGCACGTGTTTCATTATTATTTTTTTTTTTCTAATAACAAAACACCTTTTCTTTTAAGGGCCATGCCATTAAGGCCTATTTTCAATCATTCATTCCGGAAATAGTCGATGAGGGATTTAGGAGATAGATGATGTGTACCTTCAAAAATCACGTCCGGAATATTTTTTTTTTTTTGACCGACCCCCACCCTCAGAGCTTCTCTTTTCAATGTTCTGTTTACATTCCTGGTTATTTAAAGCGGCTCTGAGAGTTGAGGTGGCGGCCGCCTCGGCTCAAGTCACGCATCTCAATTAATTACCTTTCAAACTTACCTGGATAAGATTTGAAACGCCATAGTCTATGAGAATTTATGTAAAATTTTTTCCATTTTATTGATTAATTTGCCAAGAAAATTAAGTGAAATTCTTAAATGTTTTTAGCAAATTTTCTCGAGTGCATAAGTAGTTTCTGACATCTTGAGATTATCATCTCTTCTTTAAAAGAATGTTTTTTTTTTCCGTTCCAAGGGACACTTTTCCTTTCATTTTGGGCCTGCCTTAAAACGGGGGTCTGATGCTGCTGCCTGCATCCATTGCCAAGCAACCCATCTGACCAACCCTAATAGTTCATTAAAAAATTTATTTCTAGTTCAAATAAAATAATAAAATATTAATATGTAAATGAAGGAAAAACTCACAAAAAATTATTTAAATAAATAAAGATGTGCTGGTTAGTCGTAGCTAGGAGAAAAGCCTTGTTTATTCACTCAAAATTTCAGTTTATTGAGAATATTTTGGTTGTTCCCTTTGGATTTTTTGTGATTTGTTCTCAATATCATGGATGGGGTTTGTAAATTGAACTATTGAGAGATGAAACGAGGCTGATTTTTTTTTTTTTATCTATTATGAATATTATAAATAAAAGTAGACTAGATTCTGATTAAAAAAAAATCTCATTTCCCCAAAAAATGAAATTTGCAATTAAATTGTCTTGAGGAAGAGGATGATAGGAGTCCGTCAATAAATCTATCATATTATAAATAAATTTTCTCTTTCTTTTATCATAAATTAGGTATATAATTAAAATCCATCTTTTCTCTTTTATGCTTTAAGTAAAAAAATGGATGTTTCATTTCCTTTGTGTATTCTATCCAGGGGGGTCAAACTCGGTTTTTTAAATTTTCCTTTTCAAAAAGGGGACGTTGGGGCTCTTTTTAAAAAAAAATAAAAAAAAAAAATATAAAAATATATACAAAACATTATATTAATAAAAAAATAAAAATAAAGGGTAAAATATGAAAAAATAAAATTATAAAAAAAAAAAAAAAAAAGAAAAAGTGGGGGAAAAAAAAAGAAAAAAAAAAAAAAAAAAAGGGAGGGGAGGAGGGGAAACAAAAAAAGGAAGGAAAATTTTTTTTTTGTTTTATTTTAAAAAATTCTATCCTTTAAGAAAGTTAAAATTTAATATATATGATGAATTATAGAATAATAATTGTGAGATTTAGTTATTCAATTTTTTTTTATTTTATTTACCTCTACCTATATTATATTTTGCCCTCGGGGTTTGGTGTAGAGGTTAGCGTGCTAACCTCGTATACCAAAAGTCGCGGGTTCGGACCCCAGGCAGTTCGATGATTTTATTTAAGCCATTTGGATACCAAATAGCTTAAATAAGAATGCCTGGACCCTTAATATGTATATTAATCTCTATAACGGATATCGTAAAAGTCTTAAATGGCCTAAGTTGCCGAAAAGACTGTGTATATGTGTGTGTGAATGTGAGTGTGAATGAGAAAAAAAGTGTGTTAAAAAAAAAAAAAAAAAAAAATTATATTTTAATACTTTTGCTATTTTATCAAAGACAAATTCTGTCTGTCTGTTTGTAACGCATAGACTCCAAAAAAACTACTGGGTAGATTTTCGTGGAGTTTTTAATGGGTAGAGGATTTTTCGGGGATGGCTTTTAGGCTATAATTATGTCAAATTAGGGGTAGGGAACCCCCCTTATCAGGGGTTCACAAATCTGGAATTCTTCCATTATAAAACATTGTGTGTTGAAAAATAAAAGCTAATTAATTATAATAATGAAATAATTAAATCTCTCAAATTAAAAATAATAAAAATCGTTATATAAATAAATTTTCTTTTTACTTTCTCTTACCTATGTATATATGTAATATATATATAGAGAGAAAGTATTGGATTCATGTCAAAAATTCGATGTCGAGATTTTGATGGATCTTCACGTTTTGAGGTCCCCTGAATCCAAAAAGTGGTTTTCGCGACATGGTCTGTCTGTCTGTGTGTGTGTGTAGGGATACGGTATCGAAAAAAAGTATCGATACTTGTACTTGGTATCGTATCGAAAGGAAAGTATCGATACCAGAAAGTATCGGATGAAAAGTATCGATACCAATAGGTATCGAGTATTTTTGAAAGTATGAGTATTTTTCCTCTTTTTTAAGTTTTTCGGCATCTTAGGCTCCTGACGTCGTTCAAAGGGCCCAACGGAAGATCAATGGGGTATACTGGTGTTTAAAAAAATCTTGAAAATTCAAAATAAGAGCCGTTTTAGAGCACATTTTCTATTAAAATTTTTTTTCTCAATATATCTAAAACTGTGCCTGATGGAAAAATTCTAACTACATATCTCAATTCACTATAAAAAAATGTACTAAATTCACTAATCAGATTTCTTGTGAAGAAAACCTTGTCGACCAGTATTTTTATTAGTTTATATATTGGCCTTTCTATGTAATATTTGAGCACTTTTAGTAAATACAGTTTAGTTTACATTAATACAAAAAAATTAAATTAGAAATTTAATGTTATTAAATGAAATGAGGGTTTTTATTAAAAAGTATCAAATTTTCCATTATTAATAAATAATTATTAGGAATATGATGGAATAAAGTCTATCCCACAAATATCGACCATCTGTTATATGGACCTGTTATGCAATGGTGTGTCAAAGACCAAAAAATTCAAAATTGAGTTAAGCACGGAATATTGTTTCAAATGCTTTAATTAATAGTATTTTTTATGAAATATGTCCTAAAAAAATTTATATTTGATGTTACTTGCACAATTGACAACAAAAATTATATATAATCCAATGAAACAAAAAAACTTTAATGTTGATTTTCTCAAAACTAGATGTTTGGTCTTTGACACACCATTGCATAACAGGGTCCATATATTATATCAACTTACTATTTATATCAAGAGAAAAAAGAATATGCGATATTCTTTGGCAGAATCGCAATTAAAATATTTATATAACGTTTAAAGTCTGTCTATATGGCCTAAGATGCCGAAAAAAACTTAAAAAAAAAATGATATTTGAATGAGTACTTTTCATTCGATACCGGCAATCAAGTACTCATATGAGTAAAGTATCGAAAGAAAAGTATCGAGTAAAAAAAGTACTAGTATCGAAACAAAAGTATCGATACCAGGAAGTATCGATACTTTTTTCGTATCCCTATGTGTGTGTGTCTGTGTGTGTGTGTGTGTCTGTGTTCACTTTTAAGCATGAAGGAATTGAGCTATGAGGCTGAAATTTTATATTTAAGTTAAACATCCCCCGGGACCGGAAAAATAAGCTTTTAATCAAAATCGGCCAAAGAGTACTAGTACTTTACTGATGTACTTTTTCAGTTTTTTTTCGATTTTCTCAAAATTCGCTCTAACGATTTTGATTAAAATTCAAAAATCAATTATTTTTTAGATGCTCTTTCAAATGTATATATTCTCGTTTTGCCCTCAAAATTGTTTGAAGCACACTTTACTCTTGTGCTTCATAGGAAAGATAGGAGAAATGGTTGCCATGGTAACAAAATATAAATATTTTCCCATACTTATAAATTTTACATCTGAATTCAAATATTCCCTACTGCCGGGAACTAAATACATGTCGACACAAAAAATCTGGTGTGACAAGCACAGAACACAACTTTCGATTACCGAAGGTAAGAGAAAGTTGTGTGCTGTGCGCCAGTCACACCAGATTTTTTTTTTACTGACGTAAGAATAAATACAGTAGGTAGATAACATTCTTCCTCCCCCTATAATTCAAAAAGCCCCTCCGACTATTCGCCTTCCTCCGCCCCCACTTTAAAATAAATAATAACAATCGTCATAAAAATTTTCTGGTGAAAATTTTACAAAATTATTTTAAAGGTGAGATTTGCAAGAAACATGACAGTCGTGGTCGTAATTAAATATAAATTTTTATTACCAAAAAAATAATAAATGTCTTGTAATTAAAATTCATAATCAAATGAGAGAAGATTGTTTAACATCTTGCTAAAACGACAAGAAGGAAAATATTAACGTGTTCTTTTTAAGAAATAAACATTTTATTTAAGAAATAAATACAAATCTTAAGATACCAAAGTGAAATTCCACCAGATAATTCAAACTATTAAAATGATAGCCTAATTCATAAAATATAAACCTATCTGGTCTATTTATTAGCCTGATTATCTCTGATAAGCTTAGGCTTATTTATTAAATTGCTTTAGTCAGTTTTGAAAATGCTTAGTCAAAAATACTAGTATCTTTCTTTAATTAGGTTGATATTGGAATTGCTAAGATATTTTTAAAAAGAGATTAAATTTTTTCCAAAAAATTATCGCTATTATATTCAAATTTAGATAATAAAAATCTTAGATCGACAAATTCTCGATAGATATAATTAAAAAGCACGTAGAAAATAGATTTTTACATATATCTTACATTTTATTATTATAATTCATAATTTCACCAAATTTGGATTAAAATATAAATAAATAAATTTTCATTAAAATCCATTTATCAAAAATTGCAAATATAAATCATCTCCTCGGACATTAATCCCCCCTACAAATGCAACGGGCTTGCAAAAAAAAAATAAAATATTTGACCTATGCAATTGTACGGGATTTATTTATTTATTTTTTTATTTGAATTAAATTAATACCCTTGAACCTGAAGAGGTTTTTCGTTCTCTGCAAGTAAAAATCACGGAGGAATGAATTTGCGGCTGCTATCATTACAAGTGTTCACGAATCTATTAATAATTACCAATATACTCTAGAATCTTGTTACAACCAGCACCGTTATAAGAATAACCACCGTTATAATATCAGTATAAAAATATTTCGATCAAACGAAACGAAAAGCCATTTCACGATCCGGACTTACTATTAAAAGTAATCAGTTTTTCGCGTTAAGTCTAGTGTTAAAAAAAATTATATATAGTGTTGTATTAAGTTTGGTTTTTATTAGCACGAAATTTACAAATCAAAGTTAAATTTCTTTGGGGTTATGAGGAATGGTTAGCTATAACTACAGTAGTCTAATAGGCCAATAATAAATAATATTTTGAGTTTTTTTAGAAACTTTGAATTGCTTCAGAAGTTAGAGTTAAAATTGATAAAGATATAAAATTATTTAAACTGTTTGTCGTAGTTAGGAAGAAAATGAAGGAGAAAATAACCAGCCTTGTTTCTTCTCTCAATACTTCAATTTATTGAAAATATTTCGGTCGTTTCCTTAAATTTTTGATGATTTTTTCTCAATATCATGGATGATCTTTGTAAAGGGACCGAAATATTTGTAATAAACTGAAGTATTGAGAGATGAAACGAGGCTGGTTATTTTCTCTTTTATCTTCTTTTATTTAACAAACTCTCAACCCGGGCAAATTAGGTTCTGGAGGAAATTTTGTCGAATTATTATTAGGCTTTGTACCAGGGTTTAATGTATTTTAATTTTAAACTGAGTAGATCTTGTAGTAAGGAAGAAAGAAAAGAGCGATTGAGCTATGATTATTTCGTTTATCAAGCCGACGTTTCGGTCACATTTTCGACTTCGAATGCCTCAATTGTATAAAATATTTGTTGCCAAGATTAGATCTAACCTTAACTTGATCCCTATAAAATGCCAATATTTATTACATATTGTAGGTTTTTTTATAGCTGTGTAGTTGATATAGTAATATTTGTTACAATTGCGCCATTCAAGATTTATTGACACACTTCTGCCCTGAGGATGGTCGCAAATCTGACCGAAACGTCTGCTTGAAGTGAACTAATAAACGAAATAAACGTAACTGCAATCGCTCTTCCTTACTATTTTAATTTGATAATAAGTAAATTTAGATGTGATTAGTTTTATTTTTTAAATATTTCATAATTTTACTCTATTTTTTTGTTTTGTAGTTTTTGAGTTTCTCATATAAGTAGAAAAAAAAAGTTTAGTTTTGGCTAAAAATAAAATTTATCCCTAAAAAAAAAATTGATCCAATCTTTCATTAATATATTCGCCCAAGAAAAACAAATTGGAATTCTTCCGTCACAAAATGTTTTCTTTCTTAATTAGACTTTCCATTTTTGAGTTCTCTGTCCGCTCATTAACTATTCTTCGAATTATGAATTTTAATATTAATCCTTCACATCCTTAAGAAATCGATTAAATGATTAATCTTCAAAATATATAAATGCATTCCTGAAATCAGGTAGCAGTCAAAGATTTTAATCACATAATAGGAAAATTAAGCCTTTCCAAACGAACGATAATGAAGTGGAAATGGGAGATGAAATAATTAAGGAAGCGATAATGTGTTGCTTGACTTTCAATAGGAGAAATATAGCTATATATAAACAAACAAACTGTCTTAGGCCTCTCTAAACAGAGTCCTTGGAGGGACCACACCCCCGGCAGAGCAATTTCAAACGAGACGAGAGCCCTCGACACTTGCTCTAAAATAAATAAATAACATTTTCAAATTGAATTTATTTCCAAGAAAAATAACGAACCGGAGTCCCGAGAGGGTTGGTTTCTTTTACAGGGTTAACTTGGTTTATTTTTATGCAGTTTTATTATCTATTTATTTGTTTAAAATGAATCAAACTAATTTTGTGTGTTTCAAAATAATATAGTGAAATAAATTTTTTGGATAATCGGTCTACTGACCTTTTGTTTGTTTAGTTTTGTCTCCACCCCAAAAGGCCCGAAGTCGAAAAAAAACGACTACACCAATGGTTTTTATAGTAAATAGTCCTCACCCTGTCGAGAGATTGTCAATATTGATTACCTTAAAAGCCAAGAAATATGGGCTCAAATTCAAGGAGACCCGATGAAAATTTATTTATTTATTTACATCTAAAATGGATAAATAAATAAATATGCCTAAATAAAGTATCGAAATTAATATTAAATAAATAAGGAAGACAAGAGCAGCCAGAATCAAAGCCTCTGATGCTTATATGCTTACATTGAGACGACCCTCGGACCTTGGTTAACGTGCTGACCAAGAGTCGTGGGTTCGCATCCCAATTTATTTCAATTTAATTGGCTACCAATACATTTAAATAAATAAAGACGGGGTCTAAATTGCCGAAAAAGACCTTAAACGAATTTAAAAAAAAAAACATTCAGACGTTTCGGGTCAAATTTATAGTCCCATTCATTGATTTATTAAATAGTGCCCAGACTAAGTTTAAAATGCAGGAAAAATATTAATTTTGTGAGAAATCATCGCCATTGTTTACATATAAGAGCAGTACAACATACATGTACATGTATCTTACGTGTATTTTAATAACTTGGCACTATTTAATAAACCAACGACTGATGGTGGGACAATAAATTTGACTCAATGTTCAGAGAGTTTGATTTTGGCTACCCCTGCCTTCCTTCTTTATTAATCCGAACTACAGCAACTCCTTCAATTATAAATAAATTTATTGTCTACATATTAGAGCTATACCGAAAAAAATTAATTGGGAAAAATTCAATTATTTTAAACACATCCATAAAGAAAGAGATTAAAAATTTTATATTATGTCACTCTTATCTTTTTTTTTACTTTTTATACATATATTTAAATCTTGTGATTTATTTCCCCTGTGCGGGGTTAGCACATCTTATATGGGGGTATATTATACCCTTTCCACTTTCCCCACAACTTCAAAAAAATTGCTACGAATATGAAGTGAGCTGCAATCAATACAATGAATACATTTTTTTAGAGATCATTTAGACCCGGGCCTAAATTAATTAGTATTCAATAATTCAATATAATTTAGCTAAGAGAGCCCGTGGCTGTTTCTGTCTCTGGTTCCCTTTTCGTCCCAAGCGACGATTTGAATTAGCTACCAATCTTTTGAAATAAAATGGGTCCTAAATGGCCTTGGATGTCGAAAAAGACCTTAAACACATTTAAAAAATACATTTCATATATGGACCCTGTTATGCAATGGTGTGTCAAAGACCAAACATCGAGTTTTGAGAAAATCAACAATAACGCTTTTTGTTCATAAAAAATACTATTAATTATAGCATTTGAAACAATATTCCGTGCTTAACTCAATTTTTAATTTTTTGGTCTTTGAAACACCATTGCATAACAGGGTCCATATAGGGTAAGAGAAAGTAAAAAAACTAGAAGCGAACTCCAGACCGCTAGCACAAGATGAGTAAATTTAAATTCATTAATAATAGCCTATTAATAATTTCAACACTCCAGTTTAAGTTTCAATTATTTTTATATCAACTAAAATTTTTTTATAAGTTACAATTATTTTATTATTTTTCTTTAAACACTCACACTTTTTCCCATTCACACACACACTCACACACACATGCACACCAACTATGGTCATATAAGACATTATACGATAACCGTTATATTAATCTGCCTGGGAACCCGCGACCCTTGGTATAGAAGGCAGGCGCGCTACCAACTACACCAAGCCCGAGAACCTGTACAATTTTTAATAGGTATACGTATACTAGGGTATGGTAAAACTTATAAGTGCCACCGGAGATCTAGAAATGGCACTAGGATTGAACCTGCCTGATTTATTACTTTTTTAATGTTTAAATTCAAAGAGGAAGTTTTTTTTCCAAACTCCTATTGAAATTTGACTTTACTTTTAACGTTATATTACAACAGAGATTGGGCCTTATCTAAAAACAAAATGTCGCGTTGGTGAATTTATTAGTTTGCTTTTGCTAAATATACCTAAGGCTACTTACTCTATATTATAATGAAAATGAATGCTTTTTTAAATCAAATCATTAATCTTTATTATAATAAATTTTATAATTTTGTGTCTAATAGCCCCAATACATTTACACAATTTTTCCTCATCAAAGTGTCAAAAATATATATTTGCAAATATATCATCAATTGAAATGAAAACTAAAAGCATCGTAATTTATAAAACAAACATTATGTCCAAATCCATCGATTATATTTTTTGATAATGTTGTTTGCAGTCTAAACATATCCTATAAATCATATCATTATATGATCATTTTTTAATATTCCACTCCATGTTTTGATTGTTTGATTTCACAATCTCTTTTGCCCTATGGATACAGGTATCTGTCTTTTGAAATTTATTAAACCTTATTAGCCAAAATAAAAAAAATATATATATATAACGAATAGCCACTAGCCGAATAAATTAATTTGATGATAAATATTGTGTATAAATAAAAAAAAAAAAATTCATGACTTAATATATGAAGTACAATTATAATAAAAAAATCAATATTGAGAATTTTATAACTTTTTTTTATTTAATTCTTATTATTTATTCGATTTTCATATACATTTTCAATTAACATTTTAATGAAAATGGCTTTACCCAATAGGCAACCCCCTTCAACCCTGTTAATTGTCAATTCCCACATTTTATTTTATTTTATTTTTCAGACTAACATTTGAAATTATCTTCTTTTTCAGGGGATTAATTTATTGTTCTCCCCCCCCCCTTTTCGTACTTTTAATTGAAATTTATTAATTGTTAGGGCGAGACGATAATTTTTCTAAGTCAGGTTCTTGTTTAGTTTAGGTTTAAATTTATTCCAATAATGCCTTTTTATTTTCCCTTCGTCTGCTGAGATCATTTAGGGTTTTTACTTTATAATGTATTTTATTTATAATTCATGGCGATGGCTATCTGGTGACGTTCCACAAATTGGGGAAGGGGGGGGGTTTACAACTTGAATAATATATGATCTACTGTCGAAAACTAATATATAAGATTTATATTAACAATTAATAGGGTTGCCTATTGGGTAGGCGTTCGCTAAAGTCATTCGCACAGTTTGTGAGATTGTGGGCTGCGCTTGCCACACCAGATTTTTTTCATTTATTTATATATAGTGAGCATCCATTAAAAAATTGAATTTTATCTTCTCTTTTGATCAAATTTCTTTTTTTTTTTTTAGATTTGCCAAATTTCGCACAATATTCTCTTATTAAATATACGAAAAGAAGAAATTAATAGTTGAGTGATAATTAACAGGAACAGGTAGATATAGATAGGTAGCCAGCAAAGAATAAAAACTTTATTTAAATATCGTCGACGTTTCGGGAATGCATCGCTCCCATCTTCAGGGACCTACGGTCATCGAAAATTTATTTGGAGTTAAACAGGCAAATTACAATTAATCTTTACAAGTATTTTTTAAAACAAAGATGACATCGTAAGTTTATTTTAACAAATACTTGTAAAGATTGATTGTATTTGGCCCTCGGCTTGGTGTAGGGGGTAAGGGGTTAGCCTTCTATACCAAGAGTCGCGGGTTTGGGCCCCAGGCAGACCGATGATTTTATTAAGCCATTTGTATACCAAATGTTAACACCAAATTTCGATGACCGTTGGTCCTGAAGATGAGAGCGATGCGATCCCGAAACGTTGACAATATTTAAATAAAGTTTTTATTCTTTGCTGGCTGCCTACATCTACCTGGTAAATAAATATATACCCTAACTATTGAAAATATTTTTTGACTAGAACTAAATCATATTTATCTAATTTCAAATAGAAATGTAAAAGTTTACCATGATTTTTTTTTGTGTTTTTGTAGAACAAACTATTCTTTTAGATATAAAGGGTTAAATAAAAAAAGTTTATAGGGGCGAAATTTCCTAACTTTCTTTAATAAAATAACTTGTGTCATATCAAAAAAAAAAAATCCCAAACTTCTCGAACTAGAAAAAAAATTCTTAAAGAAAAGAAAAAAAAATTCTCTTTCATTTTTCACACATAAACCTCTCGATATATATCGCTTAATGCTCGGATCAGATGTTGGACATGGGTCTTTCTAATGAGTACCAATAATTCCTAGAAAGAGTGAGTCGTGCGCCGTGCAAAGCAGAAGCCGCCGCCGCCGCCGTCCAGGGAATTTGTTGCACGAGACAGATCATTTACAGTTATTAATAAAGGCCGCCGTATTGGTCACGGCAGGCCGTGAAAAATTGATAAATAGTGCGGCCGGCCGGTCGGTCGTAGCTACCTCACGTCACTTTCTTGAACTTCTTCCAAACATATATACTCTCGTTGCATGCCCATTACCATTCGAGTAATCCTTGACTCTTTTTCTCTCTCTCTGGCTCTCTTCACCCGCCCCCAACGAGGTCATTAAGACTAAACTGGGCTAACAGAATAATAATGGCTATAATATTCATTCGTATTAAAAAATTGAATGAAGAATGAAATCGAATCTTTTAAAGACCATTAAGAGAAGATGAAGAAAAAAAAAGAAACGAATATTTATCAAAGTTTTATTATTTTTTTTTTGCTTTTAAGGACTCTTAAGGGGCCTCGGGAGTGAAGGTGTTACGCATGTTTTTCCCGCTAAGATGGCGTTGTGTGTCATAAAAAGTATGCCCAAATATCAAGTAATTCAAAAATTTGCCAAGAGATGTCAGAATGGTAGCTAATAATATTTAATGCATTTGGTTGATTTTTATTGATCTTTTAATAATAAATACTTTATAAATGTTATTATATAAGTATCTTTTATAAAAGCATAAAAATATATAAATATAGGCCAGATATAGGCTATTAGAAGATCAGCTGTTAGACTAGCCTGCCATCTATTGCAAGAATGCTGAACTAATTTGACAGATGAATTTTAAATAAATCATCTAAGCTTATTTTAAAAATATCTTAATTAATATGTGATTAATAATAACATTAAATTCATTTTTAAATTTAAAAAAATTAAAGATTATTGGGACAGATTGTTTTTTTGTATTTGCTTGATAACAAAAAAATTAATTACGATAATTTTTTAATAAGTCATTAAAAATTATAGCTCGATGTCCCAATAATCTCTTATGAATTTAATTCATTAAAAAAAGCCGCATTGAAAAATTCCTTATAATAGTCTAGTATTTTTTTTAAAGTACGTTTAGACGTCGCTCCTGAACCCCCTTAAAGTGAAGTTCCCTTTTTTTCTCTCTCTTCATCTTCGTTGGATCAAATATCCAGACTATTTTCGTGATTGTCCATTGTGATCCTCGCAAATAATACGCTTTATTAGTGTCAACTGTCTGTATATGCTGGTCCCCTCTACCCATTGTGTCGTTTGTGACAATCACTGCATACTAGTTGCTGTTCGCATGTAGTGTATTTATATACGCACACACAGCATCACCTAATGATAATATTATGCATGCGCTTTGAGCCTATAGCCTCGAATTGGACCGGGGAATTTGCCCCGAGGGGGACTTGGTCCGTCGCGGACGGAATATCAAATCGGAGACGAATTAAGGGTCTCAAATTAATACTAAATTTATTCATCTATCGGTTCGCCTGTTGTTGTTGTTGTTGTTGTTGTTCTGTCCTCTTCTTTTTTTTATTAAAAAAATAACCAATCCATTTTTTACTTTCTCTTACCTCTAAATAAATTAATATATATAGAGAGAAAGTATTAGAATCATGTCGAAAATTCGATGTCGAGATTTTAATGGATATACACGTTTTAAGGTCCCTGAATCCAAAAAAAGTGGTTTTCGGTTCAATTTAAAGCATGAAGGTATTGAGCTAGCTAGTTGAAATTTTATATTTAACTTAAACGCCCACCTAGGGCGTGAAAATAAGCTTTTGAACAAAATCGGCCAAAAAGTACTAGTACTTTACTGATGCACTTTTTCAATTTTTTTCGATTTTCTCAAAATTTGCTCCAACTATTTTGATTAAAATTCATAAATCAATTATTTTTTAGAATGTATATTCTCATTTTGGCATTGAAATCTTGTACAGTGAGCGCCACAATTAAGTCCCCACTTGATAGCTTTAGCCTTAAGTATATGGTATAGTATATGGTGTATAGTGAAATAATTTTTAATGACCCAAAACGTAAAATCTAGTACAGATGATTTTATATTAACTTTGCAAATTTAAAATCATTTCACCATTTACCATATACTTAAGGCTAAAGTTATCAGATGAGGACTTAATTGTGCCGCTGACTGTACTTCATAGAAAAGATAGGAGAAATGGTTGCCATGGTAACAAAATATAAATAAACAAATACTTTGTAAATTTTTCAAATTCAAAATTATCAGAAACTAAATATATCTCAGCACCAAAAAATCTGGTGTGACAAGCACAGAACACAACTTTTGATTACCGAAGGTAAAAGAAAGTTGTGACCAGTCACAATACAACAGTGTATAATTTTCTGAATATATTTAAAGAAATTTGATTTGTTTTAACCCGTCTTAAAAAAAGAACTTTAAACACTCTACTTCCATTTTGCTTTTACTTCGTTTTTTTTTCAATGTAAATATTAGAAAATAATAGATAAACATTTTTATTCTTATTTTTAGATCTTAGACTAAATATCTTATTTCTAATAAGTAGAGGAAGTAAAGCTTGCATATTGTTTTAAATTTTGTGATTTATGCATTAGATGCAGAACCGTAGAGAATTTATAAAATATATATTTATTGTTATAAATAAACATAACTAACAGTTAATAATAGTAACTGTTATTAAACACTAGCCTATTTTATTTTATTTTCAAAGGTGTTTATTCTAGAATTGAATTATTTGATGGAAGGTGAAGAAAAATAGACTTTATTCGGCCCAAAATATAAATATTTTCACATATAAATTTCACATCTTGAAAATCGAATGTACCGTACTGTCGGGAACTAAATACATGTCGACACAAAAAATCTGGTGAGACAAGCACAGTACACAACTTTCGATTACCGAAGGTAAGAGAAAGTTGTGTGCTGTGCGCCAGTCACACCAGATTTTTTTTTTAATTTGATTATTATTATAACTATAAATAATCGTAAAAATATTTGCATATCTAAAAGATAGTTACGATTTACCCACGAGAGGCGTGTCATCTATATTAATATTTATTATGACGTTTTATCCACAATATTTATCGGCCGATTATTATGAAATTTAGATTACAAAATACAGTACGTCAAAATCTAGTAGGCTATATCAAATTTCATTAAATTCCATAAAGTTGAAACATATAGACCTGACTTCTTTATAAAGAACATAAAAACTTTTGTTTTTTGACATTAATAATATTATAAGAGAATGCAATAAAGCGTTTCGACTTTAATGAAACAACGTCGTATTAAAGCCCAGACAGCAAGACATTTTTTTCACTTTATATGAAATCTTGTTTGTCTCTCGGATTGGGGGAGGGGGGGGGGAGATCAAATGAACTATTTAAGGCCCCGGGAGGCTGGGTAATAGACAAATGGACCGCCATCACCCTCGCCATCGCCCTGGGCACCGAAGATGCCCAGGCTGAGATAAGCCCAAGCCCAATTGAAATGTTGAGAGACTTGCTAAATTTATTCTTTTAGATTCTAGTCCGATAATATCAAATGCAAATATTCCTTTTTTTTTTTCATTCGTAAGTTAATATTTGAGATATTTCATATACTATTTCCTCAATTTTTATATATATATATATATATTTTTTTATTTATTTTATTTTGCAAGGCATTGAACTTTACTTCTTCAAATGTTTCTTTTTTTTTCAAGTGCTTAATAAGTCGTTGTCTTGTTTGACTTTAACTTTTTTTTTTTTTTACTATACAATAAAGTATTGTAATTGTGAAAAAATTTTGAAAACCCGTTATGTTACGTGGGTGAAAAGAAAAGATTTGCCGACACGATCAAGGGTGGCTGATTGCCAACAGAGAGATGCTATCGTATATTATATGTATATAAAAAAAGCAAAAAAAATATATATTTTAAAATACTAAAGGTTTTTAATAATAGGATCGCAGATTTTTTTTTTTAAACTTTTTTCTCAGAAGGGGTTGATTCCAATCAAATCTTTCCGATGAAATAATGATTTATTTTTTATCAAAATTTTGGCCTCAAATAATTTATCATATAAATATTTTATTGATATATCAAAGATTTATGGAAATATCAAAAATAAATTTTAAATTTATTAAAAATCATTGTTTGGTTTTATGATACCACGATGCAAGTGAAACTTTTTTTTCGGATCTTAGTTAATGAACATTTTCAGAAAATTATTAAATTAAGGGTATTAAAATCGCGTTTTTAATCTTAACTTAATAATTGGAAAATGAGGATTAATAATGGGAAATCAATAGACGCATGTTAAAAACTGAGAACAATATTTATTTAGCAATTGAAGATTTGAATCATTTTAAATTATTTTAAAAATTATATTTTATCAATTTAAAAATTGAATAATTAAATCTCACAATTATTTTTTTATAATTCGTCATATATATATATTAAATTTCAACTTTCGAAACGGCTTGTGACGTCATGACTTGTAGCGTCACGGCCTTTGACGTCACGGCTTGTAACGCGACATCCTGATAGAAGAGCGAAAAAATTTGAGGGCATAAAATAAAAGTTTCACTTTAAAAAATTGAATAGTATTTTCGGATTAAATTTTACTAGTATAGTTGAATAATAAATTTCGTAGATAATTGAAAACTTTTTAATAAAGGAATCATTAATTGCATATAACTATTTCTGCACGATTATTCGCAAACCTTAAATATAAAAAAAAAAAATTTTAATAGCAATATTTAAATAAAGAATTTATTTGTTTTCTCTACTTGATTTGATGGCTACATCATCTCCTCATTTGTTTATATAAACAAGGAATTAGGAATGTTTTTGTCTTTCATATCTGTTAGATATGTCATGCAACGGACGCATGATTTGCATTAAAAAAAAAAAAAAATCCCGAAAATAAGATCAGCTCGTTAATCATATCCCCGAGAGGAGGTAATGCAATGTATGGACCAGGGAAGGAGGCTGCGACATAAGATGACACGGAGGGCATTGGCCACGCCTGACGTCACAGGGCGGGAAACTCTGTGTCCGGGTCTATTGAATGCAAATGAACCAGCCATCGGGTAAAGAGTCTCGCCGAAAAATGCCCAAATTAAAAACATCCTCTGTCATTGGGAATTAGAAGAAGAAACCAGACGGCATTTAAAGATATTTCAATGACTCTATTGTTAGAGTATTTAGATATTATGGATCAGGCTAAATATTTTCTTGGAATAGAATCAAAATATAGTTGAACATGTGCCTAACCTCCCAGGTAGATATTAAAGAATAAAATTTTATTTTTTTTTTTACCCGAAAGACTTCCTATATAGCTGCTAATTCCAATACACGGTATACGTACGGTACTGTACATAATACGTATAATAAAAAATTTCTTTTTTTCATTCCTCTAAATTTCTTCTAATGACCAATAAAAACATAAAAAATAGCTAGCTATCTACCGATCTGACAAATTTTATCGTTACCAAATAATTAATCGGGGGCCTAATTAAGAGCTTCATTAATCATTGTGCTTAAAAAATAAAAAGAAGTTGGAATTTCTTTAAAAAAAAATATTTTTATCCACTATGAGTTGATTTGTGATTGTTATTCTCATACAAAAAGAATAGTTAAATTTTGAATACTGCTTGCTCGGTTGCTTCACTTCTGATTAACTAGCTATTTCTAGGATAAGCTAGTTAACTATGACTTTCAAGACTTCACATCTAGTTAAGCTAATCATATGATTAAATAACAGTTGATATAGATATATCGTTATCATTATCAATAGTTAACTAGCTAAGCCTAAATTCTATATAAGAGGTGAAATTAGAAACACAAGGCCTTGTTTAGGGGAAATTTTTAAATTTTTGGCAAAAAATTAATTATTTAAATTTGAAAAATAATTTTAATTGATTTTAATTAATTTTAATTTTTAATAATTTTTATAAATGGTGCCTTTATTAATTAAGTTGCTAACTTCACAAAACTTTCCTTGTACATCAGATAGCTAATTATATGTGAAAAATCTCATTTTTCTTTTAAACTCGAAGGTTAATCATGTTCTTGTGTTCTTGTTTACTATATCGATCGGATAAGTTTGCTAGTTGACTAGAACTGAAGCAACCGGCTCTTAGTCTCTCAGATCCTTAAAGTCAATCAAAAACTTATTTATTGACTTGATTAACAAATAATTTTGTTAATAAAATCTTCTTCTATTTATATAATTCGCTAATGTCCACCTGTCTGTCTGTCACGCTCTATTTGACCAACTTGCCGTTGAAATTTTGAAACGCAATTTTATATGCATAAAGAGGACATTCTAGTAATTACAGGAAAATTATTTTCATCCCGAAATTCTTATAACTTTTTGAGTTATTAATTCCTAAAGTTGCGATTTCTCCCATAGGAAATGTATGCAGAAATATTTATGTATTCTTTGCATTTATATATTCTACTAGTCGCAAAGCCCCCCTTCGGGGGGCTTTCCCCTGCCGGGGGGGGGCCCCCCCCCCCCCCCCCCTCCCCTTCGGGGGCGAGGTTTTTTCCTGTTTTGGGTTTTTTTTTGTTGTAGTTGAGGTGTTGGTATTTTGGGGGGGGGTAATAATCTATAGGGGAGGGGGGGGGACGTGTGGGAAAAAGAAAAAAAGGGTCTGTTTTTGTTTGTTTGAGGGGTCGGCCCCTGGGTCCTTTCTTCCTTTTTTACTTCTGCGGCGCCCCCCCCCCCTGGAGGGGGGGGGGGGGGTTTTTAGGGGAAAAAGAGGCTCTTTTTTTTTTTTTTATTTTTTTTTTTTTTTTGTTTTTATTTTATTTTAAATATAATTTATTATAATTTATTTTAAAATATATTAAAAATAAATAAATTTTTATTTCTTTTTTTTTTTGTTTATTTTATGTTTGATTTTTTTTTATATAAAATATATTTATTGATGGTTATATATATAAAAAAAAAAAAAAAATATATATATTTTTTTTTTTTTTTAATAATGTATGTAAACAAATCCTCAAGCAGGCAAGGAAATGGGGCTGGAAGGGAATAGTAATAATAATTTTCTTTTGTGCATTTGAATTTAATTCTCCTATTAAAAAAATTTCTTTTCATAATTAAGAAAAGATGAGGGAGATTCAGGATCCCCTGTCTAGACGCGAAAGGCGGGCTTCGCGGCTAGTTTCATAAAATTATTTTTCTATGCTGATTTCTACATAATATTTTCCAAAAATGGAAAAAAAAGAGTGAGACAGATAAAAAGAGGGCATCATTAAATTTTAATTAATTAGTGGGATAATTTGACTTTATTTATTTGAGGTAAATTATATATTCCTTTTTGAAGGGGGTTGGTTGTTGGTGGTGGTGTAAGTAAGCTACCTACTGTACACTCAGGCGTTTGGTTGACACGGGCTGTTAGGTGTGTACAGTCGCTGCTCCGGTCAAAATGGGTACTTGGCGGCTCCAAGGCCAGACATGGACAAAATAATGAGCAATTGAGCGAAACCGGAATAACCTCCTCCGGTATTAACGAAGTTATCCGACTCTTGACTTGTATACTTTGCTGTGCCAAGAGCAAAACAAAAACAAAAAAAAAAAAAAAACGAACAACAACAAAAACAAAACCCGACACACAATTTAGTTTCAATTATATTTAAAAGATAAATAAATAAATAAACAGGTTATATTTAAAATTCATTTAAGCGAAATGATTTTTAATGATAAATAAATCAATCATGTTTTTTTTTTTTTTTTTTTTTATTTAAAAAAATGTTTTTGTTTGATTTTCAAAGCGGATGTTTTATTTAATTTTCTTTAATTTATCGTAATAATGACCTGTTTACGGTCTCCTGAGGTGAATTAATTTTTGCTTGCTGGAAGATAGGCAACCCAAATGACTAGCTCAATAGATTTTGCTCTCATCGGAACGATTTCATTTATTATCCAAGAGCTTTCTTGTTCTGATAACATCTGCTCTATATAAACATACTGAACAGGATTTTATTTTAATATAAGAGAAGGTGCTACTCAGCCATCCTTTACAATACAATAATTAGATATAAAATTACAAAATTTCTTGAGTTGAATGGCTGTAGATATTCAATTTAGAAGAAAGGGACGGGAACAGCAGCCAGGTGAAATAAAAAGCTTTATATTCTATTGCCGACGTTTCGGGTGCTAGTCGTACTCATCCTCAGGGCAAGCAAAATTGTCAAAAAAATTTGTCAAAAATACAATTTGTACTGAATTTTGACAATTTTGCTTGCCCTGAGGATGAATGCGACTAGCACCCGAAACGCCGGCAACAGAGGGGTAAGCGACCGAAAGACCTTAAATAAATTAAAAAAAAAATTGATTAATTTGTTCACACCTAGATTTTTTTATTTAGTTATTTCCAGTGTAAAGATATAATACTAGTAATATTTTTTCTTGTAAAAAATTTGTTAACGAAATTAATCATTTATCATGTTTTTTTTTTTTTATTTTTTTATTTTGATTGCGGAAGTCTTGCTATTTTGACAAAACCAAATAGATTTATTCTTATTACTTTTCTTTTTCTCAAAAAAAAAAAGGTTGAAATTTTATATTTAAGTTAGGCACCCCCATGGGACGTGGCACGAAGCTTCTGAACAAAATCGGCCAAAGAGTACTAGTACTTTACTGATGCACTTTTTCATTTTTTTTCGATTTTCTCAAAATTCGTTCCAACGATTTTGATTAAAATTCAAAAATCAATTATTTTTTAGATGCTCTTTAAAATGTATATTCTCATTTTGTCATTGAAATCTTCTGAAGACCACTTTACTCTTGTACTCCATAGAAAAGATAGGAGAAATGGTTGGCATCAAAATATAAATATTTTCCCATGTTTATAAGTTTTATATCTTGAATTTTAATATATCGGTGGAAACTAAATATATTTCGACACAAAAAAAGCACATAACACATAAACTTTCGATTACCAAAGGTAAGAGAAAGTTATGTGCTGTACAACCAGTCATACCAGATTTTTTTAATTATAATTTATCTATTGTACTTTTTCGACTGTCGTTGCTATTTGGACTTAATAATAATAATAATAATTGAACTTACCTATTCACCAAGAGAAATTATATACTTATTATCGATTCCTGGTTTCAAGATTGTAAGGGGAGGAGATAGGGGGGGGAGTGAGCGGGTGCGGGAGGGGGGGGGAGGTATAGTCTTGTGAAGATGTCGAGAGATTCAAACAAACGTGAGTTGTTTGTTTTACAAACTTTACTAGATTCGCCCAACTAGAGAAGGAATGATTCCCCTCCCCCCCCTCCCTCTCTGACTCTCTATTTACCATGAGCTATTTAAATTCAAATTTCAAAGGATTTAACTTCAACAGGTTTTAATGTTTATTTAAACATTATTAAATAAATCATTTACAAGAAGAGTTATCATTTGTATTTAGTAAAAAAAATATTTATTAAATTTTCCAAGTCATCTCACACGGACAATCCTATTTTGTATATTCATCACCCGATTAATCATTTAATTTTTTAATTAATGTTATCTATTAAGAGATGTTCTTAGAAATATTTATGATTGGTGATTGTCACGATTCTCTTCTCTCTCTCTCTCTCTTTTTTTTCTCTCCCTCTCTCGGGACTTGTCTTCCAAAAGTAATAGACTGATGCTGAAATTTGCTGGCCTGAGGGGATCCCGCCAACGAAGCCTGCATATATACAACCAGGCGAGCAGATCTATGGCCCTGTATGTTTGCTTTATTTTTATACATACGCCTATATCAAGTAAAAAAAAAAATAATTAGATGGTATGGTACATTTGAAAGGTAATGTTTAGCTAATAAATAGACAGAGAGAGAGAGAGAAAGGGACACCGGTGCCAATTGATTATTATTATTATTATTATTACAAAAAAAAAAAAAATTACGAATGTTTTTAGGCATTCGTCCAACTTGTTAGGTTGAAGGATCTGAATTCGTATTTGCTCAAAGTGTTGACAGGACGAGCAATTTATTAGACATTATTTTGGCTCTTAACAAATTTCATTAAGTAAATTTGAAATAAATTTTATCAGCTATTAAAAAAAAAAAATATTTTAATTTAACCATCAAATGTCATATTTTATATTAAGAAATTTTATATGCATTAATAATTCTCAACATTAGAGTCTATCTTCTATTTTTATATTTTCGCCACTTGTCTGTCCATCTGTCATGTATTGGAATTGGTACTTGCTAATGGAATCATGCAATAAAATTTTTAAAGAAGACGTTCCTAAAAATATTTCATTCAGAAAATATTCTTCAAGAATATGAAGATAATTAAAATAAGCTTATAAACTGTTATGAAATAGATAAGTGGCCTGAAGAACATATCACCTCCAGAAGGTGTGAATTAATATTTTTAAGAATAATAAATTAGTATCAAGAGTGCTTTACAGTAATAATATTTTAATATAATGTTAAATTTATTGATGGAACATTCAATACAAGATCTCAATTATTCTATAACTCGAC
>JAKCPI010021331.1:0-60933 GCA_023213315.1 Euborellia annulipes
TCGTATGACGCCCCCCTCCCCTACACATTTAATAAAATAATACAAAAACAAAAATTTTTAATACTAAAAAATTTAAATTTATATAAAAATATTTTTTTTTTGAAAAGGGTGAATAAATAGATCCAGAGCTAGTATTCAGGCAAATTTATTCGGATTATATCCCTCCGCTATAGGCCAACGTTTCGGAGCTCAAACGGCTCCTTCTTCAGGACCTATTATACCCAGGAATTATTTTCTTGACACCGCATGGTGAGTTTGATAATATACTAATATTCTTATAAAATATATATGTAACAACAAGATGTACTTTTAATTGTTAATATTAAGGTCCTGAAGAAGGAGCCGTTTGAGCTCCGAAACGTTGGCCTATAGCGGAGGGATATAATCCGAATAAATTTGCCTGAATACTAGCTCTGGATCTATTTATTCACCCTTTTCAATAATATCCACCAGGCTGCCCCTATCTTCATCAATATTTTTTTTATTTATTCATATTTATTATTCTAATTAAAAACTCCGTCCCAGAATCATTAAAATCATTTGGAAAATTGATCTTAGTGGCCAATATTCGCGCCTCCCCTTAGACTAGTCGGCGCGCCTCACAATTTGGAAAACGCTGGTCTATATTGTGATTTTCCACTTATTTTTCAGAAAGAGCAATATCGTCGCCTGAAACTCGTAGTGGCGTATCTCAATTTCTATCATTTTTCAGGAGAGCTGTTTATAGTTCGTGTTGTTATATTAAATGTGTAGATACGCAAAACCAAAAAACCTAAATAATACGAAAAAACATGGAAATACAGATTCGTCACTTTGTAATTATGTAAATAAAGAACGCCAGGACACGGCCATACCCGTTGTATCTCAATTTTTAATTTTTTTGAGATACGTCACTACGTGATGCAAGCGACGATATGAACCGTGTTATTCAATGGTGTGTCAAAGACCAAAAAATTCAAAATTGAGTTAAGCATGGAATATTGTTTCAAATGCTTTAATTAATAGTATTTTTTATGAAATATGTCCTAAAAAAATTTATTTTTAATGTAAAAGCATAAAATTATTTTTACAATATTTCAATGCAGGATTTTACATTTTTCAATAATGATTTATGTACTTAACATGTTGTTTCGTAATACTTAATTTGAAAAGAACAATTTTTCATTTATGCGTCAAGTGCAAGACATCGTAAACAACTATACGCTTGAGATATATTGTTGCGTTTATGCCCTAAGTATTTTCAATTATGAACACCGGCATCGCTATTGTTTAGAGGTATTTAATATAAACTCAAGAAAATATTAATTTTATTTATTTCAAATTTATATATTCAATACACTATTAGACCTACTATATTCCATTTGTTGAAATTTAATACAAGTATTTCATAACCTACAAAAATTATCAATAGTTATATTTTATTATAATTCATTTTTTACTTTCTTTTAGCCTAATTCTATAATATTTTCTATCTTTTTCTATGAACTATATATATATATAATTTTCCAATTAACAATAAATTAATATCTTTTAATTGAGTTTTAACCAGTGTGATTTTAACAACCAATAAAAAGTTATTTACCAAATAATATTATATATATTTTTTTCCCTTAAATAAACAAAAATCATTTTTTTTTTTTTTGAAAAATGAGAAAATTTTCTCTGAATTCGTAGACGTCAAAATTTAATTTTTTGATATTATTCCTGATAATGAAAATGAAGATGAGGATGAGGATCAGTGCGATTTCGAAAAGACAACAAAACAAATAATATTAGGTTAGGTTAGGTTGAAGTGGCCGTAATATTAAGTCTATTTCATTATTATAACTTTGATTTACTGTTTCCAAGCTATTTATTCAGAAATTAATTGATGAGAAAATTTTGTTATCACTTTGTATTTAATTTTAAAATATTAATACTATTTAAAATTGATGAATGTGATTTTGATAAAAAGTTTCTATGCTACTAGTATTAAATATAAAGAGACTTTGAAGCATTTTTGCAAATATAATTGGACTTAGAGAATTTTTCAATCATAGGTCAAGGGACTTTGAAGCATTATTTAGAAATATATATCGCACATAGAGAATTTTGTAAAAATAATTTTTTATATTTTATTTTTTTTTCTCTAAATTAGTCATATTTTTAGAGATAATTTATGAATATCTGCCATAATTACAGTATTTACTTGCACAATTGACAAAAAAAAATGATATATAATCTAATCAAAACAATTTAAATCAGAAAAACTTTAATGTTGATTTTCTCAAAACTCGATATTTGGTCTTTGACACACCATTGAATAACAGGGTTCATATATCAAAATCGAAATGCTAATTTGTAAATATCACTAAATCTAGAAGTTTTAATGAAAAAATGGTTATTATAAAACCTCAAAAGAATTAAATTTGCTATGAAATGAGCCAAGATTCATTTTTCTACGATACTTTGTTTTCGTTTTATGAAGTAAAAACTTCAAATTTTTAGATAAAATGGCACTTTTTCAAAATTTTAACCCATATGAGGCAAGGTTAACGTTACCCAATTTAGCTAAAACTTTGCCATTATCATTTTCTAACCAAAAGACAACTTTTAGGATGTTCGGCCGAAAGAAATTTAAAAAATTTGTTTTTTGCGGCCACCCTAATATACATATACAAAATTATTAAATTTATGAGTAAAAAAAAATGCCAAAAATTTTATACATTATAAACCCGTGTTTATTTGTAGTTTAGACCTATAAAAATGTATAATTATATTCTATATTTTAATGCTGAATAAAAATCGATTTAAAGCAACAGCCATCAAGATTGTTTCACTCAAGAAAATTCAACCGCGTCGGAATCTCGAGGGGGGGGGGGGTAGTCAATCAACGTGTATAACGTCCTCCGGTAGACATCGATATATGTAAAATTTATTTACGAAGACAAGTAACTCGTTTCTTGTGCTGGAGGTCAAATTTTTGGAAAATTGAATTGGCTACCAACCAATTGAAATAATTAAGAACAAAAGGCCCTAGGTCTTAAACGAAAATAAAAAATAATATAAGTTATTTCAAGAAGAGGAAGATTTATTGCGGTTTTTGGCCAAGGTGTTGTGGCTCAAGAAAACAATAAAAAATAATAATTTATTGTTGTGTGCTTTATTCTAGGTCTGGCGACTGGCTATCATCAGTTTCGGTAACCCAACTATCATCATCAGGCCTGCAAAAACATTTTATTTTCAATTTACTTATATTATTACATAAGTTTGTCAGTACAATAATTGTACTTTTATGTCAATAAAACATATTACATTTCTCTAGATTTTATATTTAGAGAGAAATGTAATATGTTTTATTGATCAAATTGACATAAAAATACAATTATTGTACTGACAAACTTATGTAATAATATAAGTAAATTGAAAATAAAATGTTTTTTACAGTCCTGATGATTCGATGGTAGTTGGGCTACCGAAACTAATGCTAGCCAGTCGCCAGACCTAGAATAAAGCACACAACAATAAATTATTATTTTTTATTGTTTTTTTGAACCATAACACCTTGGTCAAAAACCGCAATAAATCTTCCTCTTCTTGAAATAGTATATATAATTTCGCTAATTCAACAAAAATAATATGTTATATTTTAAAAAAAACTAATATCCCTATATTAAACAATTGTTGAAATTACTTCACGACCCATGAGAACAAAGAACCTACCTAGAAAGAGAAATTTTATTCATCAAAATTTTAGCACCATGTCGATTTAAAGAATATTTTTATAGATATATAAAAAATAAGCAAGATATTCTAGACCTAATATCAGTCAAACACTCAGTTGATTAAAAAATAAACAATATATAATTGATATCTTATAAAAATAAGATTTTGAACACCAAAATGGTGAATAAACAAGAAGAAAGATAAAATTACATAAATTAGAGATAAAAAAAAAAAGTATAAACACACACATCTATCCTCGTGTGATGTCAACAAATTAAAGGGGAATTGAATTTGTTTAACATAACCATTTAAATTGAAGGGTGGATGGGATATACACGCGTGTCGGCTGCGGGGGCGATAAAGATGTGCAGGTGGGCTTGCTTGCATATACATTTAAGTATATAGATAGATATAGGGTCCAAAGGGCATATAGGGCACGTGTGGTTAAATGTAGAGGTGAGCAGATGCGCATTTTAACTAAACAGACGATTTCAAATGTTCAGGTGGTGATCGAGGGTGGCCCCATGTATGGTTTTTGCAGGAGCTATCATTTTGTATATGATTGACGTAATGACTCAACCCTAGCATCATTTTTTTTAATTTAAATTATTTACTAAAATATAATAAAATAAATATGCAGAGCTCAAAATTTAAAGAAAAAGCGAATGCGGCTATTTTTATTTCGTTTATTAGGCACTTCAAGCCGACGTTTCAGTCAGATTTGCCACCATCCACAGGGCTTATGTGTGTCAATAAAACTCCACAAAAAGTGTGAGTCAAGGTTAGATTGTTAGATCAAACCTTCTCTTGCATAGCCTTAGTAAATGGCAATAAATATTTTACACAATTGCGCCATTCGACTTTTTGAGGAATTTTATTGACACACTTCAGCGCTGAAGATGATCACAAATTTGCCCGAAATGTCGGCTGGAAGCGCCTAATAAACGAAATAAAAGTACCTGCATTCCTTACTACAAGATCTATTCAGCTATCCGCCTCAACCAGGGGGCGAAGCCCGAAGGCCGGCGTCGCGGCTAGTGACTGTAAAATTTCTTTTTTTTTCTTCAGAATTGTAGCTAGCGTTGATGGTGGAAGTTTTGGCGATATCTTTTTTTTTCGAATGACTTTCCATGGCCGCGATAATTTTTTTGACACAGTAAAGGAGACGTACTTCTGTCTCGCACTCATCGTGACAAACATTACGCGAAAAAGGAGTAAACATTGTTAGGAAAAATTCGAATTATAAAGAACGTAAGAGGCCTAGTTCGAATTATAGAACGTTCTCTCCCACTCTTGTTACGAAAAGGATTTCAAGTTATCCAGCATATCTAAATACACAGCATTTTTTCGATTTACCGATGTTTACAGCTGAAGAGTTCTATATATCAAGAGTCTATGTATAAGTTTTTATACGGAAAATTACTATAATTACGTCTAAGAGACAAGGAATAGAGTAATTGTCCAATTCTTTGCATAGATCACCAGAACAACGATCTTTCCAGTTCAGAAGATAAGAACGGCCTATAGACGAAATGACATCAAGATTATTTAAGAATTATGAATTTATTGTTGGAACTTAAATTGCAAAAATTTAAAATGAAAAACGGAACATACAATAAATATAAGTGAATGGCGTAGAGGTTAGCGTGCTAACCTCGTATACCAAAAGACGCGGGTTCGGACCCCAGGCAGTCCGATGATTTTATTTAAGCCATTTGGATACCAAATATCGTAAAAGTCTTAAATGGCCTAAGTTGCCGAAAAGACTGTGTGTATGTGTGTGTGAATGTGAGTGTGAATAGAAAAAGTGTGTTTTTTTAAAAAATAAAAAAAATATAAGTGAAGCCACGCCGAAGTTTGGACACTCCTGAGATAGTTGCTTAAGATGATATTTTTTATGCTAATAAGCGACAAGCATTAATATTTTTTTTATTTTTAGTCTCAATGAACCACCAGTTGAGAGAATATTTTTTTTAACTATGCCATCCTGATTATCCAACATAAAAAAAGGAACAAATCATAATTATCATCTTTAAGCTTTTTAAACTCTACTCATTCATTAAATCAATTTAATTTAAAATATGAATGAATTATAAATAGAAAGCAATATTAATTCAATTTCGAAAGACTATTTAACGCTTTGATGAGCTTGGCAACATATACATGAATTAATTATCATTAATGTGAGGGTTGCTTGTGGCCTTGTCTGTGTGGGGGGAGGACCTCCGATTATCCAATTATCGCATTATTCCCATCTGGATCGTGTTATATGGAGAGAGATAGAGATAGGGGGAGGGGCATCCCCCTGAAAGGGTGCCAGGCTGTACCACCCGGCGCCCCCTTTCTACACCTCACCCAAAAAAGCAGATGTTCCTTTACCTTTGATTGATCAGATAATTAGATAGATCATCGCAAGTTTTTTTTTTTTTTTTTTAATGAGCCTCGATCGTCTGACAGCCGCCCACTAAACTAACTTATAACAAAGAATTTTAATAAATAAGTACTATATCTAGTCAGTTATTAATTTATTAAACTAAGAGGTGACTTCTTTAAAGAATTTCTACCGTATTTACCGGTATATAAGAAGCACTTTTTTTACATGAGAAATTAATTGGACTTGAAAATGCGCTTTATGTAGCAATCGTATAAATTTTTTCCAGAGTTCTTGTACAAAGAATTTAGCCGATATAAACTTGTACATATCACCTATTGCAGGGCTTGTTAAAGTAGTGGGCCGCCGCCCCGCAGGGAGACCGCGAAGAGTCACATAGACTATTGAGTAGTAAGTGTATGCATTTATAAATTCAAAATTATAAATAGTTAACCCAGTGGTTGCTAAGCTTTAGGTTACAACGCCTCCCCTTAGACTAGTTCGCGCCACCCAGTTTAGAAAACGCTAAGTTAACCATCAAATACAAAGAATAGAAAAAAATAAAAGATGAATTGATGATTGGTGGAAGATAGGCAACCAAATTGACCAACTCATTAATGACATTCCATCATAATAGTCAGGGAGCCCAGGCCCATTTTCACAAGTTATTACTATCAAGCGTGAGTAGCTTTATTTTGAAGAGACGACCAATTTTTCCTCTTACAACAATTCTTGATTGTGGTAGCTAACAGGAGTAGCAGGGATATAATATTTCAATTTGACGATTCTCAAAAATTGATTATTAATTATGGGTTTTTACTTTCTCTTACCTATGTATATATGTAATATATATATAGAGAGAAAGTATTGGATTCATGTCAAAAATTCGATGTCGAGATTTTGATGGATCTTCACGTTTTGAGGTCCCCTGAATCCAAAAAAGTGGTTTTCGCGACATGGTCTGTCTGTGTGTGTGTGTGTGTGTGTGTGTGTGTGTGTGTGTGTGTGTGTGTGTGGGTGGGTGGGTGGGTGGGTGGGTGTGTGGGTGTGTGTTCAATTTTAGGCATGAAGGAATTGAGCTAGGAGGTTGAAATTTTATATTTAAGTTAAACACCCTCCGGGACCGGAAAAATAAGCTTTTAATCAAAATCGGCCAAAGAGTACTAGTACTTTACTGATGTACTTTTTCAGTTTTTTTCGATTTTCTCAAAATTTGCTCCAACGGTTTTTTTTAAAATTCAAAAATCAATTATTTTTTAGATTCTCTATAAAATGTATATTCTCATTTTGTGATTGAAATCTTCTGAAGACCACTTTACTCTTGTACCCCATAGAAAAGATAGGAGAAATGGTTGCCATGGTAACAAAATATAAATATTTTCACATACTTATAAATTTTACATCTGAATTCATATGTTCCTTACTGTCGGGAACTAAATATATGTCGACACAAAAAATCTGGTGTGACAAGCACAGAACACAACTTTCGATTACCGAAGGTAAGAGAAAGTTGTGTGCTGTGCGCCAGTCACACCAGATTTTTTAATTAAATCTCAAGAAAATTATTAACATTAAATAAAAAAAAAAATATTTTGTAGGACAAATATTTTTTATTTTCTTAAGATTTAATTAAAAAACCCATAAATAATAATAATGAGATGAAATATTATATCCCTGCTACTCCTGTTAGCTACCACAATCAAGAATTGTTGTAAGAGGAAAAATTGGTCGTCTCATCAAAATAAAGCTACTCACGGAAAATTAGCTTGATAGTAATAACTTGTAAAAATGGGCCTGGTGGGCTCCCTGACTAACGCATATTCAGTTTTCTAACAAAATTTAAGAGGGCTCAGAAACAATCTAACAATTGTTAGATATGGATATTATTACAAAAATTAAAAAATAATTTTCAAGAATTTTATGAAAAAAAATTATTTTCCAATTTTTAGAAGAGTTTTATACATGATTTTGTAGTTTTATACAAAAATAAAACTGTATAAAACTTTAGTTAATGATTATCATTTTTCATTTAAGAAATTTAATTAAATTTAATATTTATAAAATATTGTATTTTATTATATCTTGAATTCTACTCTACCGTAACGCTGGATATAAACGGAATATATGGACCCTGTTACGCAATGGTGTGTCAAAGACCAAATATCGAGTTTTGAGAAAATCAACAATAAAGTTTTTTGTTTACATTGAATTCTATATAATTTTTCTTGTCAATTGTGCAAGTAACATTAAATATAAATTTTTTTAGGACATATTTCATAAAAAATAATATTAATTATAGCATTTGAAACAATATTCCGTGCTTAACTCAATTTTCAATTTTTTGGTCTTTGACACACCATTGCATAACAGGGTCCATATAATAAAATGATAATTACCTAGAGGTGATGTTTTCAAGAGAGATTTAGCGATAAGAGAGAGCTCCTTGCCGTTTCTGCTGGAGCGTCGCGTCGCCTGCCTGTCTAGTGACTGCAGGCTGTTGGCTCAAGCGGCGACGGTCGCCGCTTGGCTGGAGTGGGGGGAGCCAGCCAGTGCCGCCAACAATGCTCTGTTAATAATAAAAATGATAAAATTAAATTAGACAATTTTCATTGTTAAATCTTTTAAGAGTATTTAGAACCTGCTTTTATTTATTTAATATAGGTAGTATATTAAATAAATATGGCTTTAATTTGGGGATTAAAGAAGAAAATAGAGACCGAGTTGTTATATTTGTATCTTAATTATCACTAACGTTTCGTTTCCGTTCTAATACAACTTTAAATATTTTTTTTTTTTTCTAATAAATAAATAACATAAGCTTAATTGGTTTTTATAAATGTTCTATTTTTATAAAAATAATAAATATCATAGCTCCTAAGATGGTTCAAAATGAAAACAAATGAGTAGTAATATAAATAAATATATGAATGAAACTTTTCATTAATTTTCATTCTTTTTGGGATAATTACAATTAAAAAAGAAAAGTTGAAAGATTAAATAAAATCAGGTTCTATATAAAGTAGGATATAGTTTTTTTTTTAAATAAATGATATTAAAAGTTTTTTTATTCGATTCGTTCTAATGAAATAAGTGAACACTCTTGCAACATTCCCACAACTTAAAATTTGAGAGATAAAATAGAAACTGAAATTTCTTATATCAATGTTATATTTAAATTGAAGCAGGAATAAATAATTGAATGATAATTACCAGGTGAGGTGATGATTAATTTGAGAGTATTTTAACGAAGAGAGAGAGAGACACCATGGCTTTCTTGCTGTAGCCTCGCCTGACTGTCTACTGCCGGCTCACGCGGCGACGGTCGCCGCACTGGCTGGAGTGGGGGGAGACAGCCAGCGCCGCCAACAATGCTCTGTAAAAAATACAAGAGATTAAATTAAATTAATAGCCCTCGACCCGTTGTTACTTTCTCTTACCTATATATATAATATATAGAGAGAAAGTAGGTTTCATGTCAAAGATTCGGTGTCGAGATTTTGATGGATATACACGTTTTGAGGTCCCCTGAATGCAAAAAAGTGATTTTCGCAACATGGTGTCTGTGTGTCTATGAACAAAATATCAAGAACGAAAGAGCTAGGAGGTTGAAATTTTATATTTAAGTTAAGTACCCCTCCTGGGAGGTAACACGAAGCTTTTAAACAAATCGGCCAAAGAGTACTACTACTTTACTGATGCACTTTTTCTTTTCTTTTTTTGATTTTCTCAAAATTCGCCCCAACGATTTTGATTAAAATTCAAAAATCAATTATTTTTTAGATGCTCTTTAAAATGTATTTTCTCATTTTGTCAATGAAATCTTATGAAGATCTCTTTACTTCTGTACTTCAGAGGAAAGACTTGTGTTCCAAGCCCAGAACACAACTTTCTGTTTTCAAATTTTGCGGTTGTTCCCTTCAAACTGCACTATAAATTCATTTATGCTTAGCCTATAATATTTGAGCAATTATATTTCATTTATTTGAGTTCCACCATAAAATAATTTTTCAGTACAAAATAAAGTGATTTTAGTTCACAATCAAATCCCCTAAATAAGCGAAATATTATATATAATTTTGTTAAAACAAATTGCTGCTGCGTGATTCTAACTGGTTCATCAGGAAAATGTTCTTGTGTATCGAATAGAAACTTTATGGAAAGAGGGTTTTGAAAAATATGACCTCTCTGATTAAAGACAAGTTTAATGGCTGTAGAAATGGGCCTCCCTCGTAGGCCGGTTAAAAAGGTATAATCAATTGGCACCCATTTAGAACACCTGTACAATCTCATTGGACAAAAACATTTATATTAGTCTCATTTTCAGAAAAGCATTTTTCAAAATAAATGGAACGTTGTTAGTTAAAGATCGATAAAAGAAAAGAAAAAGTTAAAGAAAGCCTGCCTGCCTGCCTGCCTATCGGGATAAATTGAAATGTTCAATTTAATAAATGTTGGAGTTGCTTGCCTCTAATCGAAATAGTGATATAGAATATCGAGTTGTTTCCTACGGAAATAATCCCTTTTTTGTACTTGGCCTGCCTGCCCCTTCGACATTGGAGCTTCATAGCGTGTCTCTACTCATCCAATTCTAAAAAGAGTCGAGCCAACAACTTTCCAATATTATCAAAGATGTTCAGAGGCTATTCATCTTGGACTATAATTAAATTGGATTAGATTGAAACTTTAATAAAATGAGAAAATGTCTCATAAATTATTTCATTAGACCTTTTAAAAAGGTATTGGCAACTAAGTGAATGTGTAAAATGTTTATGCTGCCATAAAGGTTATATTCATTAAAGAACTAAGTATTAAACTAGGATTATAAAAAAAAATACTTGGATATTATTGAACGGTTAAGATTTTCGGTAGAAAAGCAGAAAGTTTTTCTGTTCTTTAGGGAAAATTTAAAATAATTTTTTATTTAAAAGAACATTATAAAAAATTTGGAGAGACTGGTCGCAGGGACGTCATTTCAGGGGGGGGCATTAGGCATTCCCCCCCCAAGGATTTGGAAAAAATATTAAATTCTGAGCTTAGCCCCTAAAAACAAACAAACTCATACACTTTCTTTATAGTAAAGAAAAACATTTATGCCCGGTTGCAAGAACGTATTTAACGGTTCGCTAAACGCTTTTGTTGGTTTAAATCTTCCGCTAAATAATTTTGGGTTGCAAGAACGTATTTAAAGGTGATTGGTTCGTAAAAGCTGTATTTAAACTAAAGGTTGAAATTCGGAGCTTTAAACTATAAAGTATCCACTAACCTGATTAGTTTCATTGAAATAAATAAGAATTTGGTGACTATATTATCACGCGAGAGGGGTAAGATAGAAATACATTAATTTAATTGAGTTTTCTTTAGTTTCTGAAACGTTTTAAGCGATATTATTAATTATTATAGATATTCATTCGATGAAGAGAAAAAGTGAGGTTATAGTATATTCCCAGTTTCTTTATAATTTAACATCTGACAGCCAGATCTACCAACGTATTTATTATTTTTATTTTACGATATTTAAATATTTAAACATTTTTTGTTTAGTAACCTAATATTAACAATTAAAATTTAAAGAATACAAATATAATTACTATTTTAATTTCTTTTATAATTTTGGTACTATTATAAATGATACAATTTGACAATGCGCCCTTGCGGTCAACTTGGCCAACTACATAGAGAGCTGTCATTTTCGGTGGCCCAATCGTTTTGCATCTATCTATATATCTTAACAGTAGAGAATAGTTAACCGTTCCTTTAAAGCTGCTTTAGCAACAGCCTATAATTTTAAAGCCCAAAGCGATGTTTACTAACAGACTTTTAAATGTTTACAGAACTGTTTTCTTGCAACCCGGCATTAGAGGTATAAATATATGTTTATATGTATATAAATTAAGTATCACAGGAAGTAAAAGTGCTCCCCAGCAAAAACTGAAATGACGTCACTGACAAGTGGCTAAACGACAAGTACAAAAACACAACTTTCGATTACCGAAGGTAAGAGGTGCTTGTGCCGTGGAAAAATTATTTTAGCCTTCAATCATCAATAACTGCTTGTTTAGCTAGGATTTAATGTTGTCCATCCTTCAAATGCCATCTTATCAAAATCTTTAATAACAAAATAAGTATTCTTCCATGTTTTTATTAATCTAACAATCACACTTGTGTTATCATGTGTTTAATCTTCCAATGTCTCTTCCTTATTTATTGTAACAAAATTTTTTTTTAATAAAATGTAAATTTATGTGTGATGTGAAGGAATAAATTATTATGTTACACTGTGATTTAATTATTGTGTTTTTGGCATATTTCATTGACTGGCGGACAGCGTGTAATCGCTCAAAAAGCACTTCAGCCTTAACGCAAAGGTAGGCCTACAGTACAAGTCTCGCCCTAACGATTAAAGGATTCGCTTTTCGTTTCAAACGACAAAAATATATTTTAATTAAATTGGCTACCAATCAATTCAAATAAATAGGATCTAAAAGGCCTCAGATATAGAAAAATATCTTTAAAAAATATTCTGTATTTTTAGATGCTCTTTAAAATGTATATTCTCATTTGTCGTTGAAATCTTCTGAAGAACACTTTATATAAAATACAATAAATACCGGGCCGCATCAAAAAGAGTAATTTGTCCAGATAACAAGGGGGGGGGGGATACAAAATTTCAACCTCTTAGCTCTTTTCGTTCCTGAGATATTTTGTCCACAGACAGACCAATTTGCGAGTCCCACTTTTTTGGACTTAGGGGACCTCAAAACGTATATAGGCTATCCATCAAAATCTTGTCATCGAATTTTTGACATGATCGCAATACTTTCTCTCTATATATTTCATATATAGGGAAAGAGAAAGTAAAAATGATTGCAATTCCAAAATGAACATTATGGAGTAAAAATTATTTTCATTCTTTCAAAAGCGCGTGAGTTCATTTACTTTTCAAGTCTTTTAAGTTTAATAAATGTTCATTCATTTATTATTAAGTTTTTTATAGAATGATTCTTTTATCTAGGTGACAAAACGCTTAGTTATATTGTTTGTCCCCCGATCAGTGAAAATTAACTTTGCCAACGAGCTTAGGTCGGCTTAGCGAGCTTAACTACCTGATGGCAGAGGTGTAAGCAATTAGGTGAAGGAACAAGGGTCGACATCCTATCAAAATACAAAAACCTGAAGCTATTGAAACTCGCTTTAAGTTCATTTTGCCCATTCAGTTGAAGTTCCGGCTTCGGAAACCGCATGTGTGGTCTTAAGAATGTATCCGTCAAATGAAGAATTTCTTAATAGTAAATAAAATGTTTTTTAAATGGTATTATATTATACGAGAATGATTGGGTCTATTTCCTTAAAGAAGGTCTCAAACCGAAAAAAGTTCTAAATCCTTTGATTAAATATTTTGCAAGGCTGATATAGGGAGCAACCGTAAAGGGAGGTCTTACAAGATAATTTTTTTTTTTTAATAGAATGAATGGTGTTTTTAAAATTTAATGTCAATGAATGTTTTTTTAAATAATCTGGTATGAATTCTCACTAAATAAGTAAAATGGATCAACTCGCCCGTTATGATACATAAATATGCATGTACTATGTATTATAGCCATATGACCAATTCCGGGACAGTAACAATTTTAAAGGACTGAAGATGAGACAGTAAAATTATTCCTAAACGTGAATTGTAAAAATTAGAGGCTTTTTGTTTTTGGCTGCACCCAGTATCGGTATAGGTGGGGGCGAAAAGGGCGGTCGTCGTCATCGTCCCCCGCCTCAGGCGCATCAAGCCTTTGGCGCCCCTCGATAGCAACATAGGCTTACATGGCTTTTTACCTAAATCTCCGGTTTTTTTCCCCCTGAAATCTCCGACTTTTTTAAAATGCTTAATAAATTCATTGCATATCACAAATCCGGAGAAAAATTACCAAAAAAAAGGTCGAAAGAGATTCGAATACTAAAAAAAAAGGTAGAATGAGATGACTATGGCTTAACAAAAAAAAAAGAAAAAAGGTCGAACGAAAAACGGCGTCCTAGTTGAGCTTCGCCCCTCTAAAGCTAGTTAAGAAGCTGACTGCACCAGCTCCTTCCCGAGTAAAATGATTAAAAATGATCGAGGGATACACACGCCCGCAGCAGGTCTGCATAGTAAACCTTGAGGGACATCCAGAAATATACACGTCCACACCAGGGACTCACAGGGATACATACGCCCGCACCAGGAACACACAGACTAGTACAGAAGTAACCAGAAGAAAAATGTGTGTCCCTGGTGCAGGCGTGTGTATTGTCCCTGGTGTGGTATTCCTGTGTCTCTGGTGTGGACATGTATATCCCTGTGTGTCTCTGGTGTGGACATGTATATCCCTGTGTGTCTCTGGTATGGACGTGTATATCCCTGTGTGTCTCTGGTGTGGACGTGTATATCCCTGGGTGTCCCTCAAGGTTCACTATGCAGACCTGCTGCGGGCGTATGGATCCCTCATTTTTAATCATTTTTACTCGGGTTCTCATGGAGTACGAAAATATTATTGTATATTTAAAATTCATGCCAATATGAATGAAGCTTCATTCACCAAGTAATTAATTATATTACTTTATATAACTGCTTACTCTATAGGTAGCCCTAAATTAAGAATTTTATTAAATTATTAATAACATTATAATTTTATCGCCCGAAAATTAGCCACTAATAACTTTAAAAAAATCTGGTGTGACTGAACACCACTTGCTCTTATCGTAGGTAAGATTTTTTGTGTCAATTTCAACCTCCTAGTTCTTGAGTTATTTTGTTCACAGAAACACACACACAGACAATGTTGCAAATACCACTTTTTTGAACTCAGAGGACCTCAAAACGTGTATATCCATCAAAATCTCGATATTGAATTTTTGAAATGAATCCAATACTTTCTCTCTAAATAAGTTATAAACATATACTAAAAAGAAATGTCAAGACAAGTTAGAATTTTGAGAAAGTAAAAATTTTGGAGATAAATGATGTTTTTTTAATAAACAAAGTTTTAAAAATAATTAATAAAATTCGATCATAAATAACAATAGGCCAATATCGTGAACATGACTCCCTTTTGGGCTCTGTTATTGCTCAATGGATATTTATTTAGGGGTGTATTTATATTTATTTTAACAATGTGATCTCATTTATGAGTCTTTATAGGCTGCTGACTTGTTTCTTCTCCCCCTTTCCCCTAGTCAATTTTAGACGGCGACTAATATCCTCTCCCGCGTGTTGAGACAATTAAGACAACTGAAAATTGGGCGGAGATCGGATTTGGTGGGAACTTGCACAGTTGGAGAGTTCAGATCACGTGCTCAAGTCAATGAGGAATTTGGAGCGGCTCTCGTTGCCTGTTTAGGGAACCCTCCCTTGAAAACTTCCACCCTCCCACCTCCCGCAAGGGGGTGTTTTCCACCAAACCCTCCTTAGAAATAATTCCGCCTGCTAGCAGCCAATAAACGTCCTGGTTGTTGTTCTTGGCAGAAAGAAACCCTCCCTCACGTCTCTGCGTGTGTGTGTGGATTCAATAAAGTCCGGGATTTGTCTTACACAATATTCAACTCGCTTTCTTAAATCTCTAAACCATGATATTAGTTTTATTTGGTTCCATTTATATTAATGTCAAAAAAAAAAAAAAAATAATAATAAAATTCTTCCGACACCAACAAGTATAATGGAAAGCTCTTTAGAAAGTTTTAAGTAAATTAAAATATGCAAAAATTAAAAACTAAACTTAACTATAATTTATGTTTATTAAATAAATTAAGACACGATACTTTTAAAATATTAATTTTGTTTTATTTTTGTTAGGTGATTAAATTGTAAAAAGTAATCAAAATTTTTGGTGAATAAATGGGAAAAAATTCTTTCTCAAGTGTTCATTCTCCTCTTATAAAATGTTTTAGCCCTATTTAGTGAAAATAACAATAATTTTGTGGGTGCTGGCTTTCTATATGAAGGGTTGCGCGTTCGGATCCCAGGTAGTCCGTGATTTTATTTAAGCCATTTGGTATTCAAATGGCTTAAATAAATATGCCTGGACCCCAATATATAAATATAAGTATCGTAAAACGTCTTATATGGGCTGGTTTCCGAGAAGAGTGTACGTGTGTGTGAGTGTGAGTGGGGAAAAAAGTGTGAGTGTTAAAAAAATAAAATAATTTTTGAATAAAAAAAAATATTGATAGGTAAAATTTCCAATAAATTAAAATAAAAAAAATTTGTCACTCAATACTTGATATTAAAATCTCCAATAATTATAGACTTTAATAATTATTGTGAGATGTGAGATAAGATAAAATACAAACTTCGATCTCGTTTTGGTGACAGTAAAATAAATTTTAAAGAGACAGACGTATTCAACTTTTAAAAAGTTGAAATATATAGTAGGTTATATATTTTACTATTTTTCAAGAGGATATTTTAGTGAATCTTTCATAAAAAGGTAAACAGATTGTAAATTATTTTAAGGGCTTTAATGAATGAAATGTGTATATATTTATTTTCAGGTAAAACTGGGGGTGGAAGCTCTAAAATCATATACACTTCAGAAATAGACAAGGCATATCCGGAGAATAATACAATAATACACCAGCCTTGATAGGCCACTCTCATATTTTATTTTGCAAATATTGCCGGCATCACGCCTTGTCATCTTCAGTATTTAATGGAGGGCCCATGTAGAGAATGTGTAAAAAATAATCATATTTTTTGTACTGAAGATGACCAGGCGAAATGCTGGTCGAAATATTTGCAAAATAAAAGGATGTGAGAGTGGACCATCAATCTCGGATATTCCTTGTCTATTTTCGGAGTTCCCCTGAAAATAAATATATACACAATTCCTTCATTAAAGCCCTTAAAATATTTTAAAACACACCTGTTCAGCGATAATTTTTCAAATTAACACGAATGAATTTTACCATTAGATATCAACATACCAACAGAGCAAAGATTAATATTTAATAATAATAATGTAATAGCATGGTCATGCTGGCTATTTACACGAAGGGTCGCGGATCGCATCGCGTTTCATGCGACAAAAAATTTATTTAAATTGATTGGATACCATTTAATTTAAATAAATAGGGACGTGCCCATCTGGCCATAGATGCCGAAAAAGACCTTTAAAAAATGCAATAGCAAAAAATCGAACAGAATCTACCAAAATATGAGGTGTCTTGGAGTAGTTAGAATATGTGGAAAACTACTTCCCAAAATATTGGGAAATTACATATTAAGAACGGAATGATTTTCGGATCGTAGTGGCTCTAGAGAAAATATAAAATATTTTCTTAGTTCAAGCAGACCCCAATTAAATACAACACTCACTGGTGGTTGGGGGTTAAGCCTCCGCCCCCACCCCCCTTTGAAAATTAAAAGAAATCCGAGATGTGTTTAAAAAATGTAGGGCTGAGCCTTCAGAGATTTAGGATCTCGCAAGAAAGGGATAGAATGAAAAAAAATTAATGCAAAAATCACACTAACACGAAAAACTGTGACTGTTGATTGTTAAATGGGAAAATAAAAACAAAAGAAAAATATAAACGCTGATCTCGAAACGAAGAATATTATTAAACAAAATAATCACAAATTTATTTCCATTTGTAAGGTTTTTTTCGGAACCATTATTCGTTGCCTCTATTTTTTGAAAAATTTCAAATCTCGGGAAGCCAAGGGTGGATCCAGAGGTGTTTCTCGGGGGGGGGTAATCTGGTGTGACTGGTCGCACAACACAATTTTTTCTTAATTTCGGTAATTTAAAGGCGCATTCTGTACTTGTTTGCCAGACAGAATATAAATACAAATCAAATTTTTAAGTAGATTTTTTACATTAAAAAAAAAAATTTTCGAAAAAAAGTATTTTTTTTTTTCAAATCTCGGGGGAGGAGGGGTAATTACCACCCCTTTACCCCCTTGTATCCGCCTTTACCCCACCTTGTATCCGCCCTTGCGGGAAGCTAAGCGAATTTCTAACACCTAGCACTAAAAGCGGTATCTCTATTCTGGGCGCTACAGTCCAGAAGATCAGGATCTAGAATAGCTCTTTAATTAAAAAAAAAAAAAAGATAAATGATTTTGCCTTTGAGGAAAAAATTTTTAACATTTTTCTTGATAAGGAAACATTTATTCGGAAGTGCATTCGGATCTGAAAGAATTTTTTTTTTGTTTTTGTTGAGAACAAGCTTGTTTTCCGCTCGATTAGCCCTGCTACTGAGGGTCCAAACCTTCAGGCGTGTAACCGTAAAGGAAGGAGAGAGCGAGGCATTGGGGGAGTATGATTTTGCGGACCATTTAAGCTATCCCCCCTAGTCTAGGGAAGGTAGTGAGGGCCACGTCAGGCCGCGCAGGTGTTATGGCCACCCACTCGGTCCTTTTGATTCCAATCCATGCTCAATGGTCGAAGGTGAGAGACGGGTTCTATTTTGGAGTCTACGTGAATGAGCCCTTGACACAAAGGGCCGACCTTAAGTGAGGGTGGGTGAGAGTAAACGCGCCAGACAGCCTGGCTCCTGCTTGCCCGAAAAGCTACTTTCAACTGAAGGTTACCTTTTGAATAGCCCAACTGGATATAGTAGGCTAAACCATTCACATAATTTAGCGTTAACTTTAATACTAAATTTCTCTCTCCTATTATAAAATGTGGGTGGGTAGGGGACTTCGACGGATAATACTTTAGATATCAGTATATAAGACGAGTGGTAATAAGAATGAATAAATGACAAAAATATAAAAAAAATCTGGTGTGATTAGCACAGCACACAACTTTCGATTACTGAAGGTAAGAGTGCTTGTCACACCAGATTTTTCGTGTCGACATATATTTAGTTTCCGCCGATATATTAGAATTCACACTTTTGTTTCTTATTCACACTCGCACTCACACACACATTCACACAGTCTTTTCGGCTACTCAGGCCATATAAGACTTTGACGATAACCGTTGTGATGAATATATCTATTGGGGGGTTCAGGCATTTCTATTTAAGCCATCTGGTATCCAAATGGCTTAAATAAAATCATCGGACTGCCTGGGTCCGAACCCGCGACGTTTGGTATAGGAGATAGGTACATTAAAATTCAAGATGTAAGATTTATTAGTTTAGATAATATTTATATTTTGTTATCATGGCAACCATTTCTCCTATCCTTCCTATGAAGAACAAGAGTAAAGTGGTCCTGAAGATTTCAATGGCAAAATGAGAATATACATTTTAAAGAGAATGTAATAAATAGTTGATTTTTGAATATTAAACAAAATTGTTGAAGCGAATTTTGAGAAAATCTAAAAAAACTGAATCAGTAAAGTACTAGTACTCTTTGGCCGATTTTGTTCAAAAGCTTCGTGTCACGTGACAGGGGGTGCCTAACTTAAATATAAAATTTCAATCTCCTAGCTATTTTCGTTCTTGAGATATTTGACAGACAGATAGACACAAACACACACAGACAGACCATGTCGCGAAAACCACTTTTTTGGATTCAGGGGACCTCAAAACGTGTATATCCATCAAAATCTCGAAATCAAACTTTTGACATGAATCCAATACTTTCTCTACTATATATATTAACATATATATATAGAGGTAAGAGAAAGTAAAAAGGGGAAAAATGCCTACATAAAGAAAAGGAAGACGTACTCACTAGAAATGAGCCCCTGAGTGAACAAATTCGGAATTTGGTGCAATATGTTATATTATAACAGCTCGTGATTTGAAGTCATTTTTTATTATGGCATTTATTATATAAGATTTATCAAATGTATCTTTAGTTTGTTTAGTTACGGCCTACCCATCAAATAGAGAGCATTTTTTTTTTTTTTTTACTTGTTAGTGAATGACACAAGGGCACAGAGAGAGGGGAGCCCTCCTTTCGTGGGACAGGAAGGACATACAAAGCCGGCAATTTTTTACCTTGCTACCGTTTTACCCCTGACTCTTTTGGTTGGCATCTATCTCAACCGGCATTTCTCTCGCGGGTCAAGTGGAGGGCCCAAAAGTCAGGTAGTCGGCACTCGTCCCTCTGACCACCACCTCAATAACATCGCTACTCATCGAAAGAAAGGCTTGAGTGCCTTTTAGAATCTTCCTTTTATCTGATCTGCTTTTGTTTGACATATATTATTGAACATGCTATGCAATGCCCCGCCCGCCTCAGACGGATTTATGTTAGTGAAGTTTTATAGAAAAAAAGAACTAAAATTTTTTTAGTGTATAAAATTGTGGAACCTCTTGAAATTTCATTTCTAGAGTGGCATTCTCTTGAATGATTTTCTTTTCTCTTTTGCCTATGAATTATGATAAGTTTGTTTACTTTCTCTTACTCTATATATGCTCATATATGGAAATATAAAGTATTGGATTCATGTCAAAAATTCAATGTCGAGATTTTGATGGATATACATGTTTTGGCTTCCCCTGAATCCAAAAAAGTGGTTTTCGCGACATGGTTTGTCTACGTGTGTGTGTCTGTCTGTGAACAAAATATCTCAAGAATGGGAAGAGCTAGGAGGTTGAAATTTTATATTTAAATAAGGTACTCCCCTAGGACGTGACATGAAGCTTTTGAACAAAATTAGTCAAAGAGTACTAGTACATTACTAATGAAATTTTTCAGTTTTTTTCGACTTTCTCAAAATTCGCTCCAACGATTTTTTTTTAATTCAAAAATCAATTAATTTTTAGATTCTCTTTAAAATGCATATTCTCATTTTGCAATTGAAATCTTCTGAAGACCACTTTACTCTTGTATTTCATAGGGAAGATAGGAGAAATGGTTGCCATGGTAACAAAATATAAATATTTTCCCTTATAAATTTTACATCTTTAATTCAAATGTACCGTACTGTCGGAGCCTAAATATATGTCGATACAAAAAATCTGGTGTGACAAGTACAGTACACAACATTCTCTTGCCAAAGAAAAAGAGAAAGTTGTGTGCTGTGCGACCAGTCACACCAGATTTTTAAATTTATTTGGCCCGTTTAGTAGGGGGACAATGGACTTAAAAGGTTACAAAATATACAATCAACAATAAAATTATAATAGCAACAAAACCAAAGGATAAATTCCACTATTGTTAAAAAATTAATATCAATCAAATTTGAGAAAGTTTAATCCAGTATAAGATGACTCTTGAGAATCGTCTTATCAGAAAATTTTCTCTTTTAGAAAGAGCAAATGATATCAGACTAAATTTTTCTCTCTTCTGTAAATTGTAAATTTCTTAAATTTTTTTATTCATGTTCCTAAAACAAAAAAAAACTGAATTAGTTTTGGTTATAATCAACTAATTATAAGAGATCTATTTATTAATATTTACCTTTTATTTTCCAAAAAATGTAAGATGTCTCTTTCTTCTCTAAGTTTTTCACACTGACACATATGCACTAATTAAAAATAAACACGGTTACCAATATTTTCATTTGTTTCAAAAAATATATATGAAGCCAAGGAAAAAAATATTGATAAAAAAAAGCAAGATCCTACCTAGTCTAACTCATAATACGAATAAATTTGACCCCGTCTCCACCATCAGATCGGTGGAGCCCTCGGGTCCCTAGCCTCAAGGGTTGCAATTTGGAGCCTCCAGGCTATTCCTGGAGAAACGGCAACCCTTCCCCTACTCGCTTTACTCAAAGAGCCACCTCAAACCCACACTCAAAGATACAAAAACATATCAGACTTCCGAATGAGTCAATAAAAGAAGTTTTTTGGCAAAATACATGTATACTTGAGGACCTGGATTATGATCTTTTAATCAGATCCGACCTCATAATAAAGATGTAAAAATTTATTTTCTAATCAAATATTGAAAAGTGAATACATTTAAATTTGTATTCGTATAAATTGTATAAATCACACCTTAAGCCCTGATTTAGAAAATTAAATCAGAGTGTATAAATGTTATAATATTTAGAGTATAAAATATTCACCTGCCAGGGGTTTGAAGGTCACTCGAAGCTCCTTACATTCTTCGGATCAGCTCTGAACACCAATCGCACTGGAGAGACATGACACACATCTGCAAAAGAGAACATCTTTTAGAATCTCTTTCTTCCTTATTAGAATATAACAAAATAGCTATTTCTATTCTATTTTAAAAAGTAAAAAAAAAAAACAATCTATATATATATATATATATATATATATATATATATATATATATAAAAACATCTGATCTGACTAAGAAAAGCACATAACATTCTCTAATATCATCAATCATAACTTTTTTATTTATTCAAAACTTTTAAGGGAAGAAGGGGGGGGGGGTGAAATAATTAAAAATATTTTTCAATAATAAAAAAAAAGAAGAAAGTTACGAAACTCTCCGCTCTTTCGGGCTTTCGGTCGCATCCTTAATAATAGGCTACTTTTTATTTTTTTTAAATAATAATAGCTCAGACCCCTGGCTAGTAAAATCTTAATTTAAAATATTTTATTATCGACATTGGTTTCGTTAGCGTGCTGGATTTCGGTATCAAAGGTCGCGGGTTCTCATTCCGTCTTTTGCGACAAAAATTTATTTCAATTTACCAATAAATTGAAATAGAGACAGGGTCTAAATGGCCTCCGTTGCCGAAAAAGACCTTAAATAAATTAAAAAAAAAAAACATTGCTTTCATAGAGTGCATAATTAATTCGGTTGTTATGGTTGCTCTAAATCCAAATAACCAACTCAATCTAAATGAATTTTTTGATTAATCGCTCTAGTGCAGCGTTTTCCAAATTTTTTTTTTTCATGACCCGATTATAATATTTCTCCTTCATCTTGCAAAAACTTGCGGAGTATTATAAAATTGGAGTTCAAATGAGATATCAGCTTCTGAATCAGGCTCATAAAATTCTGCTCACTTTGAGAGTGCCAAAGTCAGTCCAGCTGGTGCCTTATTAAGTAACAGTGTTGATTAGAAAATTTTAATAACAAATTAACATAAATATCAAATAAATCCCATTTAAGCCAAAAGAATTTCAAATAAATAAAAAAAAATTTGAACCTACTTTTATAACATCACAAACAGATCATAAATAACATCAATCATAAAAAAAGACCCAAGTGTCAAAAAATTTTTTACTTTTGTTATTTTATATAGGTGTGAATCGATAAAAGAGCCAGGCAGGTAGCAGGTTCCCATATCATGGGATACTCTTTTAGAGAGGAAATTAAGGCGTGTAATTGTATCTTGGTGCTTGATATATGAAAAGTGACAAACCAGTGGGGGTGGGGAGGGGGACAATGGCGTCATGCACTTCTTCTTCTTTTTCTTTTTCCTTGCCTTTTTCTGGTTTACAATTGTGAATGAATGGCAAGCCAAACGGAAGTTGATTGTTCCCAGATGGTCATTCATACTTTCGGTCATTGAGAACAACCTGCGAACGTGTTTTACTATAAGTTTACGCTATATTGTAGGAGGGACGGAAAAAATTCCAAATCTTTTGAAAATGATAGTATAGTAGTATGAGAAAAAAAACCTGACAAGATATATCTAATATAGGTCAGAAATTCCTTAGGATAAGAATATTCATTTTTTTAATCACTATAAAAACAGAAAGAAATCGGCGATCTTTTAAAAGTGTTCATTTCGAAATAAGTAAATTAAATAGAATAATATTGTAGTTGTGGCTGTTGAGTTGAATTAAGGAAGGGTTGCAGAGCAGAGACTGGCAGTCATATATTTTTATTCTACGAGATTGTTATAAAAAAATAAAAATTAAATTGCCCTTGGGGCTTGGTGTAGGGGTTAGCGTGCTAACCTCGTATACCAAAAGTCGCGGGTTGGGACCCCAGGCCCATTTGGATACCAAATGGCTTAATAAGAATGCCTGGACCCCCAATAAGTATATTAATCAATAATGGATATCGTAAAAGTCTTATATGGCCTGAGTTGCCAAAAAGGCTGTGTGAATGGTGGTGTGGTGTGTGGGTGTGAGTGTGAATGAGAAAAAAGTGTGAGTGTTTAAAAAAATAAATAAATAAATAAATAAATAAAAATAAACAATTAAAAATTTTTTGATAATTTTTTTTTTTAAACATTCACACTTTTTTCATTCCTCCACCACATTCACACAGTCTTTTCGGCAACTTAGGCCAATTAAGACTCTAGACGATAACCGTTTTATAGAATATATATTTATTTGGGGTCAAGGCATTCTTATTTAAGCTATTTGGTATCCAAATGGCTTGAATAAAATCATCGGACTGCCTGGGGTCCGAACCCGCGACTTTTGGTATACGAGATTAGCACGCTAACCTCTACGCCAAACCCCGAGGGCTTTTTGATAAATAATAAAGAATATCTATAATGTGGTCAGATGATTAATATTTAGAGAAAAATATCAGAATTTTGCCTCGATATTTTTCTCTAAATAAAATTTTTTTATGTTAGGACCTACTATTAATAGTATATATATATACCCTCGGGCTTGGTGTAGTTGGTAGCGCGTCTGCCTTGTATACCAAGGGTCGAGGGTTCGGACCCCAGGTTGTCCGATGATTTTATTATTTAAGCCACTTGGATACCAAATACATATATATATTCAAATAACGGTTATCGTCAAAAGTCTTATATGGCCTGAGTTGCCGAAAATACTGTGTGAATGTGTATGTGAATGAAAAAAAAAGTGTGTTTAAAAAAAAAAAAAATTGTATTTATAAAGAGATTGTGACATGTTGAGAAATTAAATAAATGTAAATCTACTTTACATTCTAATGGAGAGAATTTGATCTCAGAAACTGTCAATTATTGTACAAAATCCAGTCGCTAAGCAATAAATTTCAAAATTTAAAACATTTATTTGTTTTAATACATCAGAACAAGACCTGCAGGATCTACGAGTAAACTTGCAGATTAAAATCGATTAATCAATTTCTCGTACAAATCCATTTTTCGTTAAATATTTTATTGGGCCGAGGTTTCAATCTCGATTCAGGGCCAAAAAGTATATATATTTTGCATTAGGCAGCTATGTGTACTGATGCAAAATATACTTAGAAGATGGCCTTTATCGAGTCCGAAACGTCGGCCCAATAAAATATTTAAAGAAAAATAATTGGCTGCCAGTCGCTGCTTCTGCAACCCTTCCTTGATTAAATAGATTATTCAAAATAAATGTTTTAAAAGATTGAATTTATTGGGTTCAACTTTGGGAATAATATCCAGAAATACTGGCGTCACCCCAAGAACGAAAACGTTTTTTTTTTTTTATTAACTTTTTCGTTATCTTAGAGGGTGAATTTAGGGGAAGAAAATTTTACCAATCCTGTTTTCGATTGAAGGCATATGAAGAGTAGCAATATAATCAAGTAATAAGGACTAAACAGAGTCTATTAATTGTCAGCTTATCCGATCAGCTTGTCCATAATCGTTCATCTCTAACTTTAATTATCGCGCTCGTTGATCGATTTATTACAAATCTCTTATATTCAATTTAATAATTTATCTAGTAAGTCAAGAATATACTATAAGAGCTTAATCCAAGAGAAGATAATTTTAAATTGATCTATTTTATTTCTAATTCCTTTTTTTTTGTATGATAAAATGTTAGCTACTACCTCTTCTATTTACCATGATTCATGTTTCATATTTATTAATTTATTTCTACATTAACTCGTTCAAAATTAGAAACATTTAACAACTCTTTTTCAATTTAGCTACGTGTTTTGCAATTCATCTTGAAAAAATGTCAACATTCATAAAGCAGTGGGTGGTCTTAAAGTCCTAAATAAAATCTAGAGTGACTCACCGCACAGTACACACAACTTTCTGTTGCCTTGTTATGTGATGTGCCTAACACACCAGATTTTTTTGGGGTCGAAATATATTTTTTGCCTTATACATCCTATGGGGGTGCCTAACTTAAATATAAAATTAAACCTCGTAGCTCAATTTCATCATGCTTTAAATTGAACACAGGCAGACAGACAGACAGACCATGTCGCGAAAACCATTTTTTGGACTCAGAGGACCTCAAAACGTGTATATCCGTCAAAATCTCGACATCGAATATTTGTTATGAATCCAATTCTTTACCATATATATATATTAACTTATATAGGTAAGAGAAAGTAAAATTGTAATATAACTTAAATAAGTCAAGTGCAAAGAGAGAAAGAAGAGAAGAAAACAGAAATTGGTCATATTTTTAAATTAATTAAATTCTCACGCTTAGCATGTAATTTTATCGATAAAGATACCTTTTTACTTTCTCTTACCTATGTATATATGTAATATATATATAGAGAGAAAGTATTGGTTTCATGTCAAAAATTCGATGTCGAGATTTTGATGGATCTTCACGTTTTGAGGTCCCCTGAATCCAAAAAAGTGGTTTTCGCGACATGGTCTGTCTGTCTGTCTGTCTGTCTGTCTGTGTGTGTGTCTGTGTGTGTTCAATTTTAAGCATGAAGGAATTGAGCTATGAGGCTGAAATTTTATATTTAAGTTAAACACCCCCGGGACCGACAAAATAAGCTTTTAATCAAAATCGGTCAAAAAGTACTAGTACTTTACTGATGTACTTTTTCAGTTTTTTTCGATTTTCTCAAAATTCGCTCTAACGATTTTGATTAAAATTCAAAAATCAATTATTTTTTAGATGCTCTTTCAAATGTATATTCTCGTTTTGCCCTCAAAATTGTTTGAAGCACACTTTACTCTTGTGCTTCATAGGAAAGATAGGAGAAATAAATGGTTGCCATGGTAACCGAATTTAAATCTTTTTCTTTTTATTAGATTAAAAATCAATTATTATTATTATTATTTTTTTTTTTTTTTTTTTTTTTTTTTAAACATTCACACTTTTTTCTCATTCACATTCACACTCACACACACATTCACACTGTCTTTTCGGCAGCTCAGGCCATATAAGACATTTACGATAACCGTTATTTATGAATTTATATATATTAGGGTCCAGGCATTTTTATTTAAGCCATAATTATTATTTAAACGCCCATTTTTTTTTTTTCGGAGAAAACATATCTCTCTCTCTCACAAAACTATCTCTCTCTTTCTACGCGTTTTAAATTTTTCTACCTTATCTTCGCATTTGGCCAATGTTAATTTCCTATAGGGATTTGTATGTTAATTTCGATTCAAAAGGGGGTCCCCTTTGGAACTTTTTACGCATTTAAAATTTTTTTTTCCAATTCTTATGAAATTTTGTATTTATTTACGAATCTATATTGTGTATAAAATGTCCAAATATGAGATTAAAATTTTGAAAAATAACCATAGTTTATTTCAAGCAATCAACATTTAAAATGCAAGTTTGAAACTAAGGTGCTATGGGAAACTAAATATATCTCGACACAAAAAATCTGGTGTGACCAGCACAGTGCACAACTTTCTCTTACCGAAGGGTAAGAGAAAGTTGTGTGCTGTGCGCCAGTCACACCAGATTTTTTTTTATAAATACAACTTTACAAAGGGGCGGTATTTAGCATGTCCTTTACTATAGTTTATTTTATTTAGACTAATATATTATTTGAGTGTAGATAATGTCAAAGATACACTGGGTTTGAGGCGTGCGTGTGTGTTTATAATGCACACTGAGCGCTAGAGTAACCAGGATTTATCTTTGGGGTCAACAGTGTAAGGAACACACCCTCTTTCTTTAGTGGACTTTTTTTAGGAGTTAGAATCATTCGAAATAAAATTTCTAAGTCCCAATCATTCCATTGGTCAAAAAGGATCCTCTCAAGTATATAGCGGTTGTGATTTAATAAAATAGCTCCTAAATTTTAAGAAAAGACTCTAGTAATTCTCGAGGAGAGGGGCAGCGGTGTGAAATTAATAAAAAAAAGGTCAGAGGCAATTAAGCTCGAATCGTGCGTGACCTTTATACAGTTCTTATCGACTTAATTAAAAAGCCAGCCATTTATTAATTTGAATTTTTAGTAACAACAGGATCTTCAGAAAATTATGGTTTATAATAAACAATTAAAGAGAATTTTAGGGTAAAATTAAAAGCTTCTTATAGAGAAGTTTGAGAGCAAGAAAAAGTCGGATTATTTCTTTAAGGTGTTTACTAAGATGGCATAAATGCGGAATGAGAATAAGGAAAAGATGTGAAGGATTGATGATTGGGAAAGCCTGGCGTAGATAGATGAACAACAAATGAAAATGCCGGAGGTATTTTAAAGCCAAATTTTATTACCAGTATACGTTTCGGAGGACTCAACGCCTCCCTTCATCAGGACTAATTTGGTTTTTTTTTTTAATTTGGATTTAAAATTCATTATTTAAAACCACACTAGTCCTGATGAAGGGAGGCGTTGAGTCCTCCGAAACGTCGACTGTATAGTGGTAATGAAATTTGTCTGAAAATACCTCCGGCCATAGGCGTAGCCACGGGGGGGGTTTTGGGGGGTTCAAACCCCCCCCCCCATTGGACCCAAGCCATGACTAGATATTTAAGCTCTATAATACAAAATACTTTTTCTCTCTATATATTTCATATATTGGGTAAGAGAAAGTAAAATATAATAATTTTCTCTAGCTTAAAAAAAAAAATTAAATAAAACGCAAAAAATTCGAGAAAATTCAGAATTTTCCCATTTAGACCAGGCGCTGGAGGTAGTTGAGTATGCAAAATTTGAGGACCGAATTCTGACAATGGATTTGGGCTAAGAATAGCTCCCAGAATAAGGATCCGGATCTTGCCGGGCCAATTTTTGGTCCAATTTTTTTTTTACCCCCACCCCATAGGAAATCAATGGAGTGCATGCTAAGATGATGTGAAGATTTGCAATTATGGTCAAATTCGAGTACTTAAAACCTCAAACAATGAAAAAACTGTCTTGTCAGCAACTGAGGGGATCCTCTAGAGTCCCCTGAGAAGTACTATCTTGCCACCAGTTGTGGTGGTCCCCTCTAACCCCTTCACCTCTTTTATCTCTCTCTTTGTTATAAATTTAAATATACGGCTTTAACATCATGCCAAATTGTGGGGACCGGCAATTATGCTCATAATCCACTAGCTGGTATCCCAATCAATGAAAAATACTATCTTGCCGCCAACTGCGGTGGTCCCCTTTAACCCCTTCACGTCTTTTATCTCTCTCTGTTATAAATTTAAATATACGGCTTTAACATCATGCCAAATTGTGGGGACCGGCAATTATGCTCATAATCCACTACCTGGTATCCCAATCAATGAAAAATACTATCTTGCCGCCAACTGCGGTGGTCCCCTCTAACCCCTTCACCTCTTTTAACACTCTCTGTTATAAATTTAAATATACGGCTTTAACATCATGCCAAATTGTGGGGACCGGCAATTATGCTCATAATCCACTAGCTGGTATCCCAATCAATGAAAAATACTATCTTGCCGCCAACTGCGGTGGTCCCCTTTAACCCCTTCACGTCTTTTATCTCTCTCTGTTATAAATTTAAATATACGGTCTTAACATCATGCCAAATGTGGGGACCGGCAATTATGCTCATAATCCACTACCTGGTGCTCCAATCAATGAAAAATACTATCTTGCCACCAGTTGTGGTGGTCCCTCTAACCTCTTCACCTCTTTTATCTCCCTTTATTATAAATACACCAGGTAGTGGATTATGAACATAATTGCTGGTCCCCACAATTTGGCATGATGTTAAAGCCGTATATTTAAATTTATAACAGAGAGAGAGAAAAGAGGTGAAGGGGTTAAAGGGGACCACCACAGTTGGCGGCAAGATAGTATTTTTCATTGATTGGGATACCAGGTAGTGGATTATGAACATAATTGCCGGTCCCCACAATTTGGCATGATGTTAAAGCCGTATATTTAAATTTATAACAAAGAGAGAGAGAAAAGAGGTAAAGGGGTTAGAGAGGACCACCGCAGCTGGCGGCAAGATAGTATTTTTCATTGATTGGGATACCAGCTAGTGGATTATGAGCATAATTGCCGGTCCCCACAATTTGGCATGATGTTAAAGCCGTATATTTAAATTTATAACAAAGAGAGAGAGAAAAGAGGTGAAGGGGTTAGAGGGGACCACCGCAGTTGGCGGCAAGATAGTATTTTTCATTGATTGGGATACCAGGTAGTGGATTATGAACATAATTGCCGGTCCCCACAATTTGGCATGGTGTTAAAGCCGTATATTTAAATTTATAACAAAGAGAGAGAAAAGAGATGAAGGGGTTAGAGGGGACCACCACAACTGGTGGCAAGATAGTACTTCTCAGGAGACTCTAGAGGATCCCCTCAGTTGCTGACAAGACAGTTTTTTCATTCTTTGAGGTTTTAAGTACTCGAATTTGACCATAATTGCAAATCTTCACATCATCTTAGCATGCACTCCATTGATTTCCTATGGGGTGGGGGTAAAAAAAAATTGGACCAAAAATTGGCCCGGCAAGATCCGGATCCTTATTCTGGGAGCTATTCTTAGCCCAAATCCATTGTCAGAATTCGGTCCTCAAATTTTGCATACTCAACTACCTCCAGCGCCCGCTCTAATTGAAAAGAATTGATTTTTCTTTTGCTTTATAAAAAATTAAAGCCGCTTAAAATTGATTAAATCTCGCAAATGAAAAATAATAAAAATTATTATATAAAGAAATTTTTTATTTTTTTTCTTAAAGAGGGGGCTCGCTGGTGTAGTGAGCTAGGGTGTCAGCTTCTGCAAAGAAGATCCCTGTTCAAATCCTTGGCATGTGGGATTTTTCATTAAATAAAAATATTTATTTAATGTAAACAAATCCTCAAGCAAGCCCTGGATTGGAATATAGGATCTCACCACAATAGCCCTCAGGCAACTCTACGAGGAGAGGGAGTTGCTGTGACAATAGCCCTCAGGCAACTCTACGAGGAGAGGGAGTTGCTGTGACATCCCGTCCTGTGGAAGGGACGTAAAGAAGGTTCCCTCTCAGTGATGCATTCTTCGAAAGGAGTAGGCTACACGCCGGTGCTGAGGGAGTCCCTCCTCAACTAGGACATCCTCCATAGCATAGAAGAGGTTGGATATAAGGAGCCGGTTGGAACCAGAAATAAGGATTAGTTCACTAGCTAGAGACGAAAGTAGGAGGAGGAGCTAGAGATAGGAAATGATGTAACTTCACGGGGTGCCGGTAGATGGCTACGGCCAGAGGCCGGTTGGGTTTGAGGTGTGTGTCTCCGTACACGTAAGCACCTCGGGTAAATAAACGGGGATCCCGATAGGAATTTCAAATAATAATAATAATAATTTTTTCTTAAAGAGGTCTGAGATAGGAGTCTGGTCAAGAGAAACACAAGGAGAGGCACCCCCGGTATTTTAGGCCCATATACATAAAATTAAGAGATTAGCATTATTCATTGCCTGATACGAGTTGATTGAAAAATTGCGGCACTTAATTAAGGGCGGGCCCGAGCCACCTCGAGGGGGGTCCAGGGGGGCGAAGCGAAGGTGGGGCAAGTGGCCAGTCATATATTTCATTAGACGCCTTATACTCCCTATTATATACCCTATTAGTCGGGTTGGGGGGGAGAAATAATCCTAAACCCCCCCCATCAAAAATTTCTGACTACGCCTATGCCTCCGGCATTTTCATTTGATGATTCCCTCTCAATGGGACAGTTTTTGCAGTGAATGAGTTAAAAGCCTGTACTGAAAGTCATTACTTAAATTAGGACAAGGTTTTTATTTGGTAATCAAAAAAATCGATGTCGTGTATACCATGTTTTCAGTCTAACAACTGAGTTTGTAAACAATTTCTCAAAGTTAATAATGTTAATAGATGAAATTTATCTAGCTGCTATTCTTTTCTTTACACATTAATTTCTCACACACCAGATATTTTTACTTTCTCTTACCCTATATATGAAATTTATAGAGAAAGTATTGGGGTCATGTCAAAAATTCGATGTCGACATTTTGATGGATATACATGTTTTGAGGTCCCCTGAGTCCAAAAAAGTGGGTCCCCCAAATTAGTTTATCTGTCTTTGTGTAACGATTTTAAGCATGAAGGAATTGAGCTACCGATTTGACATTTTATATTTAAGTTAGGTACCCTCCCGTAAACTTGAAATAAGTTTTTGAACAAAATCGGCCAAAAAGTACTAATACTTTACTGATCTACTTTATCAGTTTTTTGCGATTTGCTCTAAATTCACTCCATCAATTTTGATTAAAATTCATAAATCAATTATTTTTTAGATGCTCTTTAAAATCCATATTCTCATTTTGCCCTTGAATTAAGATTTTTTCAGTTTTTTCGATTCTTTCAAAATTAGTTCCAATGATTTTGATTAAAATTCAAAAAAATTCAAATTTTAAAAAGTTTATAAGTAAAATCTTTCGTGAAAATTTGTTTGAAGTACCTTTACTGATGTATTTCGGATTTTTACTTAAGAAATTGGAACCAAGGTGCTATGGGAAACTAAATATATCTCGGCACAGAAAATCTGGTGTGACAAGCACAGTAGGCCTACACAATCTTTCTCTTGCTGAAGGGTAAGAGAAAGCTGTGTGCTGTGCGACTAGGGTTTGGACACCGGTGGAAACCGAAACCGGTATACCGGTTTTTTGGCTAATTTTCAAAAACCGAGAAACCGAGTTTTTCCCGAAAAACCGACATCGGTTTTTTTTTTTTTTAATTTTTTCTTCATTAATACTTGTATTCAAATTTATAAATTAGCCCGTGATCCATGGCTCAGAGAGAAGATATTACAATAGCTTCTAGTAGCTTGGGGTTTCGGGTTCACTTCCCGTTCCAAGCGGGGAAAATTTATTTCATTTGAATTGGCTATCAATCATTTGAAATAAATAGAGATGGGGTTTAAATGGCCTTAGATGCCGAAAAAGACCTTGGACAAATAAAAAAAAAAAATTATAGATTATTTATATTTTTTCTCCTTTTTTCTAATACTTAAATAATCTATATATAATAATAGCGGAGTGTCGGTCTATCCGTCCGTCTGTCTCGCTCTGTTTGGCCAACTTTCCGTTGGAATTTTGAAACCGATATTTTGCAGTCTTATAGAGGACGTTATGGAGAGTCCAGGAAAAATACTCGGGTCCCGAAATTCCTACAATTTTTTGAGTTATTAATTCATAAAGTTACGATTTCTCCCATAGGAAATCTATAGAGAAATTTATGTATTTTTTGTATTCTATGAATGTAAACAAATCCTCAAGCAGGCACTGGATCAGAATAGTAGTAATAATATTTTTTTTTTCGGTTCGGATCCCAGGCATTCCGATGATTTTATTTAAGCCATTTGGAGTGGCAGGCAGGGACGCGGTTATTAAAAAATAATTCTATAAAATTTTGCTTTTGAGTATTTTTTTATTTTTTTTTGCTTGATTTACATTTGAAAAAAAAAAAAACCGGTTTAAAACCGGTTTACCGGTTTTTCCGCTTTGTGAAAAACCGAAAAACCGGTTTTCAAAATTTTCCGGTTTTTTCCAAACACTATGTGCGACCAGTCACACCAGATAATTTAATAACATTTTTTTTCTTTCAAGTTGATATATAATAGTAAATTGTTTAAATAATGACTGTGAATGTAATTTATAAAAAAACAGAGGGAGGATGTCCGCCGACCCCGCATTGCGGGAATAAGGCGAGGACAGAAGAAGAGAGATAATTTTTAAGAATTTACTTCAAAATTGCAATTATTTATCTTATCATAGAGGATATACCCGGTTAATTTTGGCTTTGAGTATATTATAAATAATATAAATATTAGAGCGAAGAAATTTACCTATTAGGAATGCGTAGAAATAGCCCTTTTGCACGAAGAGAAGAGTGCATACATGCGCCTCGAACTTGGTTCACTTTAATATTAAATTTCTTGGGAGAGCGCAGCGCGGATCTGATACCTGTGAAGTGCCTCTCTATACTGAGTTGGCACGCACGTTCGTATGCTGAAGAATGCATAGAAGGCCATGCCTGTTGAATCTTGCAAGAAAAGCAAGTCAAATTTTTATATGCTTGACACTTTTAATAAGAATTTTATTTCAAGGAAAGGGAATTCCTTAAATATCTTACTATACTTGTGATAAAAGCGACTGTTCGCCCCGGAGAGCATAAAAATTAAAATTACTATCATATAGAATGATACCTTCAATTTAGATTTTTATTCCTGCTAAGGGAATACCTAGAAAATCCTAACTTAAGTTTTTGATAAAAAAAAAAACTTTCACCACGAGTATAGGCCTTTTGCATTGCATTCAGAACGCAAGCAAATAGACAGCGAATCTCAATAACTTTTCTGCTTTTCTTAAACAAAGGAAGAATATTTATTTGTGTTAATATTACTTTCTCTACCCTATATATGAAATAATACTCTATACGAGTATATAGAGAGAAAGTATTGCGATCATGTCGAAAATGAATACACACGTTTTGAGGTCCCCTGGTCTGTCTGTGAACAAAATATTCCAGAACAAAAAGAGCTAGGAGGTTGAAATTTTATATTTAAGTTAGGCATCCCCATGGGACGTGACAGGAAGCTTTTGAACAAAATCGGACAAAGAGTACTAGTACTTTACTGATATACTTTTTCAGTTTTTTTGCGATTTTCTCAAAATTCGTTCCAACGATTTTGATTAAAATTCATAAATCAACTATTTTTTAGATGCTCGTTAAAAAGTATATCAGTGAAATTTTTCGTGAAAATTTGTTGAAGTATACTTTATTGATGTGGAAGCTCAGTGCGATCTATGAATCGCGTGGTCAAGTTTGAAACTTGCGCGCTAAGAGCAACTAAATATATCTCGACACAAAAAATCTGGTGTGACAAGTACAGTACACATTTTCTCTTGCCGAAGGGTAAGAGATATGTGTGTGCTGTGCGACCAGTCACACCAGATTTTTTTTATACGTATGAAGATAAATTATTTAAAATATTTTCGTTCTAAAGTGAACTCATTTGGGTATGACAGAAGTAAATTGCATATTCTCAAATTTAATTATTAATTCAATTTGGATTGTAATGAATAATATCAGAGTGAATATCTCTATTTTTTGATAGAATTAATTCTCCCCTCCCCCTCCGTGGGAGAGAAGTTAGAGATGTTGACAAATGTCAATATTGATAATCTAAAAATAAAATCCAATGAATTTATTTAAATCATTTGGATACCAAATGTGCCTAGACAACAATATATCGCAATTAATATAAGTATTGTTTAGTTTATAGGGCCTAAGATGCCGATAATACTTTAAAAAATGCATTATTTTAATCCCCTCAGGGCAGAGTTTTCCAGACTGGGAGGCGCGGTAGTCTAAGGGGAGACGCGAGGATTAGCCATAGCGAGCAATTATCTAAATGATTGCTAAAGTTTTATAAATAAAATATTAAATAATATAATAGTATGTATTAATACATTTTTTAGCAAACAAATGTTTGTTTTATTTTATAAAATGGGGGGGGGGGTCATACGATTAAATATTTTTAAGGGAGATATGGTAACATAAAGTTTGCAAACCACTGCCTTAGAGATTAACAATTTCGGATGGATGACCCGCTTTAGAGGAGCTTTAAAGTAATTAATCAAAAAATCGATGAGAGAGATGGTGGTTATTTGGGTTACCTACCTTCTAACAAAGAAGAAATAACGAATTTATATAAACAATTGAACTAATAATAAAAGAAGTGAGAAAAATATTAAACAGGGCTAATATATTTTTTTATTGTGTATTAGTGATTTCATTAAATGAAACGATTTGAATTTTTTATTTAATACAGTAGATTGAATTTTTTTTTTATCTTACTTTTTCTATTTAAGAGAGGCAATATCAGTAATGCAAAGAGTAATAACATAAAAAAAGCTAAGATGCGTTTTATATCCGCCGTGATCACGCCAGCAAAAGGAAGGGGTTGGCGATGTCGCGGCTTGGAGGGGATCCCCGGGAACCCCAGGCAAAGAGGGGACTCAGGGGCCGTAGGGGCCAAGGGCCCCTTCATTCGGATGGTCCTTCTTTCGCCACAAGGGCTGTAGGGCACAATAAACCCTTATTAATACGTTGTAACGGGGGTTCTCCAACCACTCGACCAGCCCCGCCTACTCTTCTGCTAGCCCCACCCCAAACCGGCTTCTCATTGGTTGGGCCTGGGTACCGCCCTTCTGCATCCCTTCACTCATTGGTCGGCCGGGAAATACTTCGGGGGGAGCCCCACTTCGGGTCAAGTAGATCCGTAGAGAGTTGTTGTTGTGTTGTTGGAGATTACCGCGCGCGCGCCGCGCGCCCTCTCATATACTCTTTGCGATTTTGACAAACACTCAAAAAGTGAGTGCTCTTCAGTGGCAAGTACCCGAGTGCAGTGTACACACCTACACATTTCCAGACACACACACACACATACATACATATACAGGCTCTATATACATATATATATATATTTGGATACATTTATACATAGAGAGACACATACGCGTAAGACGGACGTGATACCCGCGCTGGCGAGTCCGCGGCCAGCGTCTGCCCCCGGGGCAGCCGCGACTCCACCACCAAGTCCGAAAAAACAGCAAACCCCGACAAAAGAAGTTCCAACTGCAACGGTCAATGCTGCAGCAGCTGCACCGCCACCGCAACCACCGCCGCCGCCGCCGCCACTACTCGCTTGGTACCCATGGGGTCCTGCCCTTTTACCCGCGGCTTGGTATAACCCTGCAGCTATCCGATCAGCATTACCCGGGTACGAATTATTTTTATGAATTGAAAATAAAATCAGAGTGAGTAAAAGTGAATTTTTTGAGACAGTCAATAATCTTTTTATTAAATCCAGATCTTTTCATGTACTCATTTAGCTCTTAATATACTAAGAGTTTATTAATCAAAATTAAGCAGTGATTTTATTGAGAAAAACCGGTATGAAAATCATCATATTTTTATTTAGACAACAATAAATAATTGTTTTTGGGCATGTCTATCGTTTTGGGTTAATAAAAGTTCTTTATGATGAGCAAAAGAAGTGGCGTAACTAGATTTTTTAGCCCCAAAAGCAAATTCCAACTACGGGGCTCCTACTAATTTTTTTTTTATTTCATATTTTAATATTTCTAAACGATATTTATAAACAAAAAAAAGCCAGGGACCCAAAAGCGTTGCTTCCCTGTAGTTACGCCAATGAGCAAAAGTTAATCATAGATATTTGAAGGAAGATATAAAGATGAGTTCAATTGAATTTAAACTGGAGAAATAAGATAGTGAGGTGCTTAACAGAGTTCGTCAGCTATTTTTACCAACAATTTTCTAATATTTGTGAACTAAATCTGAGCAGTGATTTAAATCGGGTAGCAGTGATCCACTCAATCTAGATTGATAATCTCTTGTCACGGACATAAATCTATCTGTTGCATCATGATAGGGGTGGGTACTTTTGAAATTTTATTTCAAAAAGCAATTAAAATTTTTTTCGAATTAAAAAATCTTTCTTTAAATGGGTTTAAATGAAAATTTTTTATTTTTTACATACTGGTTTACCCCGTGTCAATTGGATTAACTATAAGAGTTGATAGAATTTTTTAAACTACACTATGATTTAAGAAATGAAAGATTTATAATTGGCGAGTCTATTTTCTTGGCTGCTGCTTTTTATTAAAACCCTAGGACATTATTTATTATCTATCATTTATTAATATTTGTTTTTGAGGAGTTTTAATATGATATATTCATATTTTTATTAATTGATAGAAATTTAAACTCCTCTCTTTAGCTTTTCAAAATGAAAAGGATATCAAATTTTTCAGCAAACAGAATGATTAAAGGAATAATTTTATTTGAGGGCTTTCTTCAAAGTTAATAATTTATTAGATATTTTGATATTTCCTGTTCGTACTTCAAAAAAAGTGCGACTTCCGATTGGATAGAGATAATGCTATAAGATTTTTATTTTTTTTTAAATAAAACTTTTATACTAAAAACTAAAAGTGATTTAAAATGCATGAGTAAAATTTATGTTGGCCTAGATCTTCTTCTATCTTGGCCTTATCCGTATGTGGCCGGCAAAATTAATTTATAAAAAAATGTCAAGTCAAGTTTCGTAACAACAATAAAAAAATGAGCCTGAGAGAAAAGCAAGCCGACCAGTCTCACGGCCTGACACTTGTTATGAAAAAAGAGGAAAAAGGGTTGACAGTAAAGGAAGAAATGCCAGCCTTAGCTTGGGTGATTCGTGGTCTCTATCCACGTACTCACTAGAAGTGAGTCCCTGAGTCTATGTTGGCCTAGATATTTATCAAAAAAAGAAATAACATTTTTTTGAGATTTCAAAAGAAAACGTGAGTTCGAAGATGGAATAAAAAAAATAAGAGAAAGTAAAATAGAGCGCGAATAAAAAGACCTTTTTAATGTATTCTTATATGCTTATCCTTCTGTCGAATTGGGAGTTTTTTACAATAGATTTTTGTCCAGATAAGACACTCGGTCTTAATTATGAGATTGAGAATGAAGTGGAATTTTTTAACACCTTTGTCCTGAAGATGGGTGATGTTTAATCCCCGAAACGTCGACAAGAGACATTAAAATAATTCGGTCCGAATCTTTCATTTTATCTCATCTTATAGTTTTTATTCGGGCATAAAGGTAGAAAATAAAATTAAAAACGCCAACAAAATTTACAAAAAGGGGACTCGAATTGGCTACACTCGGATGCTGGTCTCAGAATTTATTTTTTACAGATTCAATATACTGATTAGTTTTCACCATTAAATTGTTTTAAATGTAATTTTTTGTTCGTTGAATTCTATGACTCCCTTCCAAATTTGTCCCAGCTTTCTTCGTGTTTCAAATTTTATTAAAATCGCTTGTAAGACTAAAAAGTAATTAATCAATAATTCCTACACCTAACATCAAACAAAAAAAAAAAAGATTAAATTGAAAAACTTTAATAAGAAAAAAATTCTTTTGATTTATTAGTTCGAAATAAAAAAAGTATTCTAGTAAGCTTTGATGTGTTACTCACAATGAATATTGTAATAGTAACAGGTTTTTCGAAAGTTATAAGCAAACTTTTGAAATTCACCATCTCTTTAGTTGAAAGAGCAATAAAATTTAGTGTAATAGAAGGGGTTGGTTATGTAAAGTTTTTGTGACAATAGGAAATGTCTTTGCTCGTTTAGATAATTGAAAGAATATATCGCAGGAGATGAATCTTAAATCACGAGGATAATACGCTAAACTAACTATTATTGCCAAAAAGACATTAAAAAATCATCACCATTTATTATTGCATGAATATAAATCCCAAATTTAGGGCTTTTCTAATAATTTTTTACTGCTTTTGATTTAAACAGAAAGATAGAAATGAGTTTTTGCCTCGTGTTGTATACTGTAAAAAAATAATATGAATTTTCAATCGTTTTTCATATACTTTCGTGCTTGAATTTTAATATACCGAGTTTGTGAAATAGAATTCATACCTACTTGTTTATTAAGTAAAAAAAAAATGAATCAAATTTAAGTAGCTTAGAAAGTATGATATTCTTAACAAACAAAGTAGGCGAGTTGTGAGAGGCAAATAGGGAAGAAACCAAGAGCTCGAGTTCAAACCTCTCGAGAGGCGGATTTTTTTTTAACTATTGTAAAAAATTTTTCATAAACCGGTTTATGAAACTTTTCATAAATTGGTTTATGAAAGTTCATTTTTTAGTTTTTGAACTTTTTCATACCGGTATACCCGAATGTAAAATTCATAATCAGTTTGTGTAACAGACTTCATATACAAGTTTATGAATATCCCTTGAAAATTTTTAACAGTGTAGTCAACCGTTTAATATTCTGGGAAAGGTTAGATGACATTTGAGATATTCAAAAAAATATATATATATTTTTTTAAATAAATTTTTTGAGTAATTAGCACTCAGTAAGCCTAAATATTAATAGGGGTTAAAATTTCAGTTAAAAAAAAATAAAAAATTTATATTTTACATTGATCTCACACCGCCACTTTACTGCTACTCTTTGCCAGTCCATATATTTTTTGTCTTAGTCATTAGAGTCTAGAGCGCCATTCATAACCGGAGAGTAGCAACCAATTCACTAAATGATTATTTGATTAATAACTCTAGACCTGCAGTAAACGTCGCTAGAAATAACAAATGCCTTTGAGTGGTCAGGTAGAGAATAATTAATCGAATAATCCATTAGCGAGTTGATCATTTAGGTTGCCTATCATCTGGGAGACAAAAAATCAACTAATATTTAACCAAAGAGAAACATAAATTATTTTAAATTTTTTTTTTTTTTAAATAATGCCATTTTCTATTAATGTTTTTCACTGCCTGGAATCAGAATCCTCGCTTCTTGTTTATTTTTTAAATTTATTTTAAGATATTCTTAGGCATCTGAGGTCACATTTTATTTAAATTAATTGGTATCCTATATAATTTATAAAAATTCTCATTGATTGAAACGGGAATCGAACCTCTGACTCCAAGCGCATGTTCTACCGCTGTGCTACGGCTCAATGGGGCTTTGTCACTATTGATATTGAAATATATGAATATCATTAAATGGCAACCAGGAGACGTTTAATGGGGTTTTTTATTTTACCTTTTTCGGCATCGAAGGCCATTTAGTTTAAAAAAAATCGGTTTGAATTCGAGCTCTTGGTTTCTTCCCTTCTTATATGAATTTGTATGACGGCTTTACCATCTCGACTACTTACTTTGTTAAGAATATCATACTTTTTTAAGCTACTTAAATTTGATTCATATTTTTTTTACTTAATAAACTAGTATATGAATTTGATTTCACATACTGGATATATTAAAATTCAAGTAAGAAAGTATATGTAAAACGCTTGAAAATTCATATTTTTTTTACAGTGTAATTTAACGATAATCATTTTCTTAACAGAAAAAGACGTTATATTTTCAGCAATTTTTATTAATTATCAAGGCAATATTTCCAGATATTTCGGAGACACTACCGGCACTCCTTCTTCAGTGGATTTCACCTCATTCACCACATTACGACCCTTATAATTATTATTGAATCAAATGATTAATAATTGCTCTTCATATAACATGTCGCTTCCAAGCGTTTTAATTATAAGGGCCGTAATGTGGTGAATGAGGTGAAATCCACTGAAGAAGGAGTGCCGATAGTGTCTCCGAAATATCTGGAAATATTGCCTTGATAATTAATAAAAATTGCTGAAAATATAGCGTCTTTTTTCTGTTAATAAACCAACTTCAGCAACACCACTTAAGGAGGATAATCATTTTCCTTCCATATATAACCCTATTTATTTTATTTTATTATAAGCGATAGCAGATTGTCTTATATAATTATTTTTCGTCTTGATATAACAAGAATTGACATAAAAATCAAATGCGACAATTTAATTAATACCCAAACAATACATAAAATTCTTAAAAAATATTTTGTAATTTGTCCTTAGCCCTTCAGGGGACATTCTTTTTAAAATGATGATATATACAACTGAAAAGGTGAAAATATTTTCTCAAGCAGGATACACTTGACACTAAGGATAATAGATGAAATAGTTTTACCTGAAAACTACCGGCTAATATTCACTTGATTATTTCGAGAGGAGATTTCATTGACCAAGTCACGTTCACTCGTCATTGTCTCCCACAGGCTATTATTTTGTTGTTGTTTTTTTTTTACTTCTTCTTAAAGGGAACCTGAAAAGTGAGCAGAAAGAAAGCTTTGAGTGGCCACACAGTGGATTTGATTTGCTTGCTCACTTCTCTATCGAGAGCCATATATCACAAAGGACTCGAGGAATTCTTCTCACAAATAAAGTAGACATTAAACACGAATTCAAGTGGCTTTTATTTTAAACAAATACTTTTCTCTTACCTCTATATATGTTAATATATAGAGAAAGAAAGTATTGGATTCATGTCAAAAATTCGATGTCGGGATTTTGATGGATTAATAGACCTAGGTTTTGAGGTCCCCGAAGTCCAAAAAAGTGGTTTTCGCAACATGGTCTGTCTTTGTATGTGTGTGTCTGTATCCAATTTTAAGCATGAATGAAGTGAGCTAGGGGGTTTAAATTTTATATTTAAGTTAGACGACCTTCTGGAGCGTGAAAATAAGCTTTTGATTAAAATCGGCCAAAAAGTACTAGTACTTTATTGATGTACTTTTTCAGTTTTTTTTTTTTTTTTTTGATTTTCTCAAAATTTCCTCCAACGATTTTGATTAAATTTCAAAAGTCATTTATTTTTTAAATGCTTTTTAAAATTAATATTCTGATTTTGTTCTTGAAATCTTTTGAAGCACACTTTACTCTTGTACTTCATAGAAAAGATAGGAGAAATGGTTGTCATGGCAACAAAATATAAATATTTTCCCATGTTTATAAATTTTACATCTTGAATTCAATTGTGACATGCCTTGGTCTGGTGGGGCTTGGTGTGGGGGTTAGCGTGCTAACCTCGTATACGAAAAGTCGCGGGTTCGGATTCCAGGCAGACCGAAGATTATTATTTAAGGCATTTGGATCGATATGGCCTGAGTTGCCGAAGACTGTGTGAATGTGTGTGTCAGTGTGAGTGTGAATGAGGAAAAAGTATGAGTGTTAAAAAAAAGTGGCATACTGTCGGAACCTAAATATATCTCGACACAAAAAATCTGGTGTGGCAAACACAGAATACAACTTTCGATTACCGAGGGCAAAAGCAAGTTGTATGCTGTGCGACCAGAAACACACCAGATTTTTTTTAAAGGAGAAAAATTTTTAATACAGTCGCTAATTCGTATTTTTATGGCTTTAGGTTGGGTAAAAAAAGAGAATGGAAAATTATTTTAGGGTTATATCATATTAAAAAGTTGTGAACATGATACTTTATTGTACTTTTGAATTTGAATTCTATTTCTAGTCAGCCACACTACTCTCACACTGTTTTCACTTACTGATCGTTAAGATGTATTAGTTATATTTATTACTAAGGAAAATAAAATTATTGGAGATCTTTTGTTAATTAAAATAAAAGCATGGGAGGCATTTTAATTTTAATAAGCTAAAAAGTGTATATTCATTTTTCTAAACAATCCATAAATTATCTCCTGAAGATGTTATTTGATTTGAAATTATTAATATATTTTTTATCCCCGGTGTTAGATTGATTCAGTTCGTACCAACTAATATGAGAAATGAGTTTGCATGAACATGAACGGCACCACTTTTAATCCACTTAGGGGTATTTTGGCGAGGGAAGGTTTTTTTTTTATATACCGGGATATATAGCCATCAAGCGAAGCTCTCGTCAATCCATCTCCATTAGGCAGCGGAAGTTCACGTGTGCTCAGGGGAACAGGGAGTCAGCCTCGATGCCCTAAAACTCTTTCAATAGGCGAAAACAAAATTAAAATGGAATGATCAAAATTCCTACAAGTAAAATTTATAAATTGTGTTGGATAAAAACCATCAATATTTCGAGTAGAGAACTAAATCTTCATCAGAAAAATCAAACATCTTAACGATCAATAAGTGAAAATAGTGTGACAGTAGTGTGGGTGACTAGAAATCAAATTCAAAAGGATAATCAACTTGTGATTAGATTTTACAAAAAGAAAATTTTAATTAGAAGATAAGCATTGAATAAAAAATCTGGTGTGACTGGCGCACAGCACACAACTTTCTCTTACCTTCGGTAATCGAAAGTTGTGTACTGTGCTTGTCACACCAGATTTTTTGTGTCGACATGTATTTAGTTCCCGGCAGTAGGGAATATTTGAATTCAGATGTAAAATTTATAGGTATGGGAAAATATTTATATTTTGTTACCATGGCAACCATTTCTCCTATCTTTCCTATGAAGCACAAGAGTAAAGTGTGCTTCAAACAATTTTGAGGGCAAAACGAGAATATACATTTGAAAGAGCATCTAAAAATTAATTGATTTTTGAATTTTAATCAAAATCGTTAGAGCGAATTTTGAGAAAATCGAAAAATACTGAAAAAGTACATCAGTAAAGTACTAGTACTCTTTGGCCGATTTTGATTAAAAGCTTATTTTCCGGTCCCGGGAGGTGTTTAACTTAAATATAAAATTTCAACCTCCTAGCTCAATTCCTTCATGCTTAAAATTGAACACACACACACACACAGACACACAGACACACAGACAGACAGACAGACCATGTCGCGAAAACCACTTTTTTGGATTCAGGGGACCTCAAAACGTGAAGATCCATCAAAATCTCGACATCGAATTTTTGACATGAATCCAATACTTTCTCTCTATATATATATTACATATATACATAGGTAAGAGAAAGTAAAAATAAAGAATAAACAGTCTATTGTTATTATGTGAGATAATTCTATTTTAAAATACTGAGTTGCCCAATGGCTGGTGGCTTACGGGCATAATAAAAAAAAAAAAAAAAAAAAAAAAATACTGAGTTCAATATATTATTATAATTTAAGTTCAAGTAGAGAAGGAAAAATTATCCTCATGAAGAATAAGACTACCAATTATTAATTAAAACAGAAATTATCTCTCGGGGGCAATGAAGTAAAAAGGAGTGGGCTATGATATAAATGGAACCTCGGATGGGTGTTCCCGAGGAATCAGAGCGTGGAAGGTCCCTCGGTAGACACCGGTATATTGTGTATTAATAAATTCAAATCTTACATGGCCGAAAGGGCAAAATTAAAAAAAAATAATAATAATAAATAGAGAAGGTAATTGAAACTTTGAAACGTTTCAATTTTGTGACATCATCATTAAGTCAAAAATAGCCCTCGGGGCTTAGTGTAGGGGTTAGCGTCGTTAGCTAACCTCGTGTACCAAAAGTCGCGGGTTCGGACTCCAGGCAGTCCGATGATTTTATTTAAGCTAATGGCTTAAATCAGAATGCCTGGACCCCAATATATGTATATTAAACAATAACAGATATCGTAAAAGTCTTATATAGCCTGAGTTGCCGAAAAGACTGTGTGAATGTGTGTGTGAGTGTGAATGAGAAAAAAGTGTGAGTGTTTTTTATAAAAATGAAAAAAAAAAGTCGAAAATTTATTATAAACACTGATTTTTGATTAAATCTGATTTTACATTTAGGCTTTATCATTTGAATCCATACTTTTTAAGTTGATTGATGTTAAAAAAAAAAAAAAAAAAAAAGAATCGTTGATCCGTTAGGCAACGCCAAGAAATGCTGAAAATCAGAATAGGTAGCTCCTAAAGAACAAGACTGTTGAATGGAATTCATAGTCGTATTCTTAAATAAAAATTTGATGATAGTCGAGGGTCAGGTGGCATGGTGCAATTGAAAGCACACTGACTGGGTTCGATTCCTGGAGTCCAGGAGAATTTCGTCCGCCGGCAAAATAAATATAGGCCTAATCCCAAAAAATTTAAGTTTAATTTTCATTTCATCATCATTTTTTCTAATAAACTTTCTCTTTTATTACAGATTATTGGAAAGCATCAAAATGCCTTCCAGGCCGAGCAGTTTTGCAATCTGCGATATTTTAGATTTAAATGAAGCTACTAAAGTACCAGGAACTCACCCTTCTCATACAGGTAAGAGATAATCATATAAAATTCACGAATACAAAATACAATATGATCATTAATGCCAAAAAATATATGAATAATAAATATTTTAATAAAGAAAAGTTGAATCTTTTAGAAGATATAGCTTGATAAGTTTAGAAAAATGTATTTATACAAATTGCAAGGCGAGGAATTAACTCGTCGTTTTATTGGCGGAAACCCGATAAATCGGAGGGAAACAGGACGCCACGCCCTTTAAGGGGCAAAAATTAATAGCCGAAAGAAGAGTAAAGAGGGGATAGTAATGCGTCAGGGTTAATCACCCTTCTTCTTGATTATGAGACACTCAGAAAACACAACTAGTTTTTATCTCACTGAGTAGGGGAGGGTTGATTTGATTGGTTTAAATATGATTATTTTGGGAAAGTCTGGATTAGATAGTTGAATGATAAATGATAACGCTTGTTTTGGAGGTGTTTTCAGGCCAAATTTATTTCTGAATAAATGTGGGATTGTACAATTGTTCATCTAAATTTCTTAAATATAGGACTGTAGGCAACAGTTACAGCCAAAAAAATAATAATAGAAGCGGATTTTTGGGGGGGGGGGTTTAGATATCTCCCCCCACCCCGTCTATAGGGATTATAGCTCTAATGAAATATATGACTACCTCCCCCCTGGACCCCCCCTCGAGGTGGCGCCCCCTTTCTTAATTAAGTGCCGGAATTTTTCAATCAACTCTATCAGGCAAAAATAATGCAATATGTTAATAATGTATATGTAAATAAGGGTTCTCTATGTGTTTCTTGACAGACTCCTCACCTTTAAAAAAATAAAATTATATATAATAATTATTTTTTTATTGGAATTTATAATTTAGTTTTATAAAAATAATTTTTAATGGGAATTCATTTCGATGTTTTTTTTTTTCTAGAGAAATTTATTTTTTTCTTTATTTATGATTTAGAAAAAAGTTTTTTGATTTGTTGGGGGGGGCCCCCTAAATAATATACCATATATTATAGAATTTAGGAAGTTGCAAAAGACCATTGATTAACCAAAATATGTCGGAAGTTTACTTCTTATTTAAGCCAGATCTTCTAGCCGGGATTATAAAAAATTAAAAACAATTTTCTATTTTCAGGATTTTTATTGATAGATGACTGGTGCGCACAATAAACTACCAGTTTCGGTCTAACAAGACACCATCATCAGATCTGCAACAATATTTCAAACATGAGCTATTACAAGTCAATTAGTTTTTACATGAAAGTTTTTTATATATTAATATATACATATATATTCTTACAATGGTAGAAAAATTTTTAATTTAAGAAGAATACATGAATTACATGAATACAATTGTCTGTACAATTTTATAATCTTCAATTTTTTAATATACATACATAAAAAAAGATTGAAAACCTTTTTTTACCGAAACTGGTAGTTTATTGTGCGCACCAGTCATCTATCAATAAAAATCCTGAAAAGAGAAAATTGTTTTTAATTTTTTATAATCCCGGCTAGAAGATCTGGCTTAAATAAGAAGTAAACTTCCGACATATTTTGGTTAATACCATATATTGTTTTAATAAGCCACCACTAACTTGGCCATAGACAAATAAATCTTCCTATATTTAAGAAATTTAAATTCAAATTTATTTCAGTTCACGTTTCGGGAGTTTAAATGCCTCCCTTCATCAGGACTAATGTGGTTATTAATAAATTAACATTCTCCTTGATTTCGTCATGTGAGAATAAAATTGACACTCCAAATTCTAAATGTAATTATATTAACAACTCGCTTTGTAAATGTTTTTCTAGAAATCAGCAGACAGATTTCATTCTCTTATGACGAAATCAGAGAGTGTTAATTTATCAATAATCCCATTAGTCGTGATGAAGGGTCTCCCGAAACGTCGACTACCTAGTGAAATAAATTTGCCCTGAAAATACCTGTTAGAGGAATAAAAGCGTTATCATTTATCAATCAAGTATTTATTGATAATAAATTATGCCCCCGGGCCTTGGTGTAGTGGTTAGCATGCTGGCTATTTGTACCAAAAGATTGCGGGTTCGCATCCCATTCCAGACGGCAAAATTTATTTCAATTGAATTTGATACCAATCAATTGAAATAAATAAGAACGGGTACTACCATAAAGGATTTTCTTTGAATTTAATTAATAATAGATATTATTAAATTAACCAAAATATAAAATATGTGGAAAGTTTCTTCGATATTTTCAATATAATAAATAAATAGATTTCACTAAATTTATTATTATTTAATAATTATTTGTGTCAACTTGTTGTGAGGATATTACCGAAGAAAAATCGAGCTTTATTAAAAGTGAACCATAAAAAAAAATATATAGGTTATTGATAAGTGGTCTGATAAAAAACAAGGGCTGCCTGAAAAAGTGCTCAGCGGTGAAGCCATTAAGGGCGGCGAGTACTTTACTCGGGAGCACTTAACTTCGATCGAGTACAATCACGATTAATTGAGCTTGGGAACATCGATTTCCCGTTAAATAATATTCACGAAGGCCTTTGCACATTTACCGTCCAGGTCAAGAATTTTATTTAACGACGAAACAATTTCATTTATCAAAAATCAAATAATAAAGTCAATATTTTTAAGATAATTTTACTTTAGAAACGAGAAAGATGACAAGGGACAGGAAGGGAGATTATCATAGAGGGATTTTAAGAAGATCCTTCTTGGCTCGGGTAACTCGTGGTCGCAATCTACATACTCAATATGAGTGAGCCTGTGAGATTCATTATTTTATAATTTTTACTTTCCCTTACCTATATATGTTAATATATTTAGAGAGAAAGTGCCTTGTGGTTTCATGCCAAAATTCGATGTCGAGATTTTAATGGAAATACATATAATGAATTGAAGATCATGTTTTGAGGTCCCCTGAGTCCAAAAAAGTGGATCCGGCAAAATGGTCTGTCTGTGTTCAATTTAAAGCATGAAGGAATTGAACTGCGGTGGTTGAAATTTTATATTTAAGTTAGGCACCCCCTTGAGGGGTGAAAATAAGCCTTTAATCAAAATCGGCCAAAGAGTACTAGTACTTTACTGATGTACTTTTTCAGTTTTTTGTGATATTGTCAAAATTCGCTGGAACGATTTTGTTTAAAATTCAAAAATCATTTATTTTTTAGATTCTTTTTAACCGGCGGGGGGGAATAAGTAAGATGAAATTGTGTGCTGTCACACCAAATTTTTGAAATAGGTATAGCTGATGATGTCATCAAAAGGTTTTATAATAAAAAGCCAAGCGACAATGAAAATTTCTTTTTTTGAATTAAGGCAAAAAGTAAAAAAAAAAAAATCAGGCCAGGACTGACGATTCGGCCGCATTAGGATTTGTCTAATATTATAGACTCTCTAGAAGGAGGAGGAGTTAATGCTAGGAAATAAAGTAACTTCACATGGTGCCGGTAGATGGCCTTAGTCAAGGACCGGTTGGGTTCGAGGTGTGAGTATTCGTGTACGGGAGCACCTCAGGTAAATAAACGGGGATCCCGGTAAAAATTTCAAATCATAATAATATAACAACTTAATTTTGGTTGCACATATAGACTCTCTAATATAATAGAAGTGGATATATCACATTAAAGTTATTAAAGTTATCTTTTTTTTTTAAATTATTTTAAATTAAATTATGAACAATATAATTAAGAAAATAAATAAATATTTTTATTAAGCTTTGAGACAATAGCGTGAACAGGATTTACTCTTGAGGCCATTATGATTTTTTTTTTTTTTGTTTTTATGATTTCATGTTTAATCATGCAATATTTAAAACAATTGTAAACATATTTCAAAATGAAGACCATAAAGTCATGCCCTTGAATTTATTTTAACGAAAGTATAATATACTGTATATGGATTAAAAAAAAATTTTCTTTTAAATTTATTGGTTTCAACGCCCTCTCCCTCAAACTCTGTAGCGAAAGTGTGATCCAAACGACAGCCCTGAACTATGTTTATTCAATAAAAGAAATTACAGTCTCGCTAATCCGGCCTAAACGGGATCGGCCCTAAGCCAGATCCTGAAAATGCCGGATTACCAGTAACATTTAATATAATGCAAAATTTTATATTTATCTCTTGAAAAAATCTGTAATGTCAGTTTATTTTCTTAAACTTCCCCTTTTTGCTGTATTATCCGGAAGAAGTGGCTTTTAAACACGCCGGATTAGCCAGAGTATCAAAATCCGAATTAGCAAGACTCTACTGTATTATTATATTGTCTACAAGGCAGGATGGAATGGTAATCAATTTAAATAAATAGAGACGGGCTCTAAATGGCCATAGATGCCGAAAAATACCTTAATAAAAAAAATTTAAAAAAATAATAGGCCTACTACTATTATGTGTAGTCTCTGTTCGTTTTTAATTTGAATCGGAGTCACTATATGGCAGAAAAATTAGGGGTAGCTTTATGAATAAAATTAAAAATTTTCCCAAAAACATTATGTTAAAGTTCGGTAATCCACCTGAAGAGTTAGACATTTATATGAATGGGGGAATCCGAAATTATTAGAATAGTCTTAAACAAAATGATTTTGTATTTTTTTTATAATAAATCTGTATAAACGTACCAATAATATTGAATAAAAATTGATATTTATGTTTGTTTATCATTCCCGAGATAATGTAAGCACATGTTTGGATGGAGAGCAAAATTACTCAAATAAGAAACAAGTTTTAATTTATTACATCTTTAAAGAGGAGAGAGGATATATTATTAATTAATTAATTAATCATCCAAGATTATTTTTCTGAATAAATAACACTTTTAAGAAATTAGACAATATTCACGTATTCTTATTTATTAATTAAGATTATCTTAGATAATAAAGTATTATTAACTAGCAGAGAATGATTAAAAAGATAAGGGCGAGATGCAGTTTTATTGTATTTGTGTTTAATTTAACAAATAGAAAATTGTTAAAATAAAAATTTATATTTAACTTAATTACTTTTTTAAATTTATTTTAATGACGAGGGCTTCAAATTCCTTTAAATGAATAAGTACTAATCCGAGGGTTTGTAATAGTATGTTTTTTAAAAAAGTAAAAAGAAAGGAGTGTTCAAGGAAAAGGAATCTATGTAAAAATTTCAAATTAGTTTTAACGTTTAGACAAAGTTGAATGACAAGTGTCCCTAATCACTAATTTAAAAGGAGTTCAACGTTGAAATCTCCTTATATAATACTGTCAGGTTTGTTTATTAAAGCTTTTGTGGTTTGTATTATTATTAGTATGGGAGTTTTTAATTATAGACTAATTAATTATTAAAAATATAAATACCGGACATCGTTTTGACAACTTATTCTGCAGTCATTTTCAAGTACTAATTCAAGTGAACTAACCTATAAAGGACACCTACGTGAAGTTAGTAGCATTTTATATGCGATGAAGTTAGCAACATATACAATCATTTTAATGAAGTTAGACAGAATCATTAAAGCAAGTGTTAATAATAATAATAATAAATTACATATAAAGCATGATTGTTATAAGTTTTTTTTAATAGGATTTTTTTAACAAAGATGGTATAAAATACTATATTTAAAATATTCCAATAATATATATAATACAATAATCAAACTTTAATATCTAATTAAATTTTCTCATTTAACACAATGTTCCACATTTTTTTTTCTTTTTGAGTCGGAGCAAGTATACAGTAGGCTACTTTAAAACGTCTGAAGAATAAGTTGAAACGTACAGTATTTATATTTTTAATAAATAATAGAAAAGGTGGTCTATAATTAAAAACTGCCATAATAATAATAATATTGTCGGATATTAGACAAATGTTTTATTTATTTACATAATAAGAGTATTTGAATTCTAATTTCAGCAACATATTTTCCCTAAGCGAAAAACAATATGTAAACTAATAAATGAATAAAATAGTTATAATTTTAATTCTATTATCAAAATCAATATTGGATAAATTTATGAAAACGATTTTTATAATCTGCTTCTTATTTGGTCCAGGACATGAAATATCCATTCATTAAAAAAAAGATAAGCAAGGCATAAGCCTCTGGATTGAGGGAGTAGGTAAAGGTGGGAAGCGAAATTTAATAAGGAGATTTAATGATAAAATATCAATGATAAAGAAGTGCTATTAAAGGCCTTCGAAATATTTGGAGAAAACACTCTAAAAACTTATTTTCTCATTGCCAAGAAACTAGCCTACAGCTATCCTCATATGAAAAACGTTGGCAGTGATGTTTAAACCCCCCCCTCCCCCTCACCATGAGAATGTTATATTATATTCATACATTTTTTGGCATTAAAATAATTTGTATATTTAAAAGCTTTTCTGAAATAATAATAATAAAAAGAGATAGATAAGAAAAAACGATATTAGTGATATAAGAGTAATTTTTATAAATTTTCTAACGAAAATTTGAACCACTGCTCCGTCCAGCAACTCGTGGTCTTGTAATTTTAAAATTAAACTTTTAACTAGGTCATTTTCTCATCAAATCTCTTCAGCACTCATCTGTCGTTTTTAATTATTGATAATATAAATTTTTTGCCATCATCAGGCAATATAAATTCTCTACTCACAATTGTCAGATAGAATATAACATAGAGTCTCTATGTGAATTGGCTAAAATAATAAAATGATATTAAAGTCTCTAATGAAATTATTTTTTAATTAAGCCTTATTAATTAATATTTTAATTTTAAGGCTTGAGAAACCATCTTGAAAGTAGTATAAAGAAAGAACGAAAGGAAGGGCTAATTAAATTGTGGGTGGTGCTATAACTGTGTTGTGCATGCTGTGTTGCGCAAAGCGACGGTGCTTGACCGGTGGCCTATGCGCGGGTTGGCAGGCGGCGCTCTCCCGCTCAGCTCCGGCCCGGAGTTGGCTCAATTTCCACCGGCGTATCCACATCCGTTACTCTTCGGGGGTGCTGCGCATTTTGCATCTGCTGCTGCCGCAGCAGCAGCGCAGCCTGACTCAAGTAACACTCGACCACCTTGGCCCCAACACCATCATCACCATCATGGTAAGTCTACTGGTATATTTCTTCTTTCTGTAAAATTTCAAATTATTCTCCATCAATTATCCAATGATCAAAGAAACTCTCTGATTGTAGCTATCGAGGGAACTTATGTGTATTTCATATTTCTTAATCCTCTTCCCAGCTTTCAAATTAATTTCATAAAATTTCTCCCCAAAGGTGGCATAGCAAAGCGTAAAAAAAAAATGTAAATTTCCAATCGTTTTTCACATACTTTCGTGCTTGAATTTTAATATTCCCAGTTTATGAAATAAAATTCATGTTTATTAAGTATAAAAAAAATGCCCCGGGCTTGGCGTAGTTGGTAGCGCGCCTGAATTGTATACCAAGGGTCGAGGGTTCGGATCCCAGGCAGTCCGGTGATTTTATTTGGATACCAAATGGCTTAAACAAGAATGCCTGGACCCTAATATATATATATATAGGCCTATATTCATAAATAACGGTCATCGTAAAAGTCTTAAATGGCCCAAGTTGCCGAAAATACTGTATGTGTGTGTGTGTGAATGTGAGTGTGAATGAGAAAAAAGTGTGAGTGTTTAAAAAAAAAAGTAGAAAAAATATGAATCAAATTAAAGTAGCTTAAAAAAAGTATGATATTCTTAACAAAGTAAGTAGTCGAGATTATAAAGCCATCATACAATATATTCATATATGAAGGGAAGAAAATTCTCGAATACAAACCGATTTTTTTTTTTAAACTAATGTATGAAATTTTTCGTAAACCCGTTTATGAAACTTTTAATAAATCCCTTGAAAATTTTTAACAGTGTAGTAGTCCACTGGGATGAAATCAAATCACATTAGTTTGAAATGAAGAAATTCGTTATTCGTTGATTGTTAATGTTGCTTAGAAGATGGGAACGATGCGTTCCCAATATTTAAAAAAGATTTTAGCCCACGGGGCGTGGTGTAGAGGTTAGCGTGCTAACCTCATATACCAAACGTCGCGGGTTCGGACCCCAGGCAGTGTGGATGAAGGAACCACCATGAAATAAAAATCTTTTTTTTTTTTTTTTTTTTTTTTCTCATTCACACACTGTGAGTGTGAATGAGAAAAAAAAAAAAAAAAGATTTTTATCCCATGGTGGTTCCTTCATCCACCTGCTCCTGTTAAAATCACATTTTTAATAAAATAATTTGATTTTCTGTTTAAGTGTGGTTTATTTGTAAAAATTACAACGTTTTGAACACTGATTCAGATTACAAAGGTCCAAAATCACATACTAATAGAAAATAAATTTTAATTAAATTTTACTTTTTTTTTTTATTTTTCTTAAATGACTAAAAAAATAATAGATATTAAGGTAAAAATCTTATAGTTAAAAAACGTTATTTAACTCTCATTAAAATCATGTTTGACTTTTAAATAAAATGAATGATTGTTGATTAAATCATTCTACGAATCAACAGGGATTTTGTTCAGTTAACAGGTGATTCGAATACGGGAAGGGAATGTCTAATTTAATTTGCAATTATCCATCTCCGAATTTAATCCTCAGTAAATTGAGGAGGGAAGACGGTTTGCTATATGTCAAATGTAATGCGTTATTGGCTCTATGGATTTTAGGTATTAAGCACAAACTTGTGCTGACATCATTTTCTTCGTGAGCTGGGTGTTTAAACTAATTCATTAGGAAAGTGATTGGAGTGAGAAAGAGAGAGAGAATGCATATGCGTGCGAACAAATGCAAATCAAATAGAAAACCATGCCAAAGTTAAATGATTGACGAAGTAAATTCGTATGAAAAAAATTAATTATAATATATTACAGTGATTTCAATTTATTAGAAAATGTCGAGCTTTTAGGTAGCGTGGCTCGCTTTGGATATGATTGCTATTTGTTTATTAAATAATTAAGAATATTCATAATTGAAAGATTAATTAATTTTAAAGAAATATACGATCAGGAAAGTATGCAAGTCGTTCCGAGTGTTGAAATTTTACATTAAAAAAAAATTATATTTTTTCTAAAAAAAAGTATTTTTTTTTAAATCTCGGGGGGGGGGGATAATTACCCTCTTTGCCTCCCCCTTGTATCCTCCCTTGTTCCCAGTAAACTTCCCAAAGAATAAACAATAATTGAAAAGAAGCATGGAGTCAATTAGGTAATTAGTCTCCACGAAATAAAACTCTCTGTACAGGCTTTAATTCGGCCATTTCCAGTCCATTATTGAGAGTATGAACTCAAATGACAGAGCATGGAGTTAAATTGTGGAGTTGTCTGTTGGTGTGTATTTATTATATATATATTATTTGTACAAAATTCAATGCAATGCAGCTTATACCCAATATACGATGCGTCTCAACTTTTGGATGGCGTTATTTAATTAAAGCCGAAACTGTTGCCTGTACAGAGAGTTTCATTTCGTGGATATTAATTGGACCTTGTAATGCAATAGTGTGTCAAGTGCCAAAAAAAATTAAAAATTGAGTTAAGCACGGAATATTGTTTCAAATGCTATAATAAATAGTATTTTTTTATGAAATATGTCCTAAAAATGTATTAGAAAGTACACGCGCCTGGTGGGTCACTGTGAGAAATTATCTTAAAGCATACAAAAATTCGATTGTGTCTTATGTACATAGATGCTATTCTTCTCTCAGTGACTCGCTTCATACGATTTTGTCCCCTCCATATATAGAATGGCTTCTCAAGCATTTTATGAGTTTATTAAACGCTCCACAATCATATAATTTGAAGCACTGAGGATGGTTTGCGTTAGGCTTACCGAAATATCAGCGAATAAATTATTTTAACGTGGAAAGCATTCGCTGGTTTTTCTTTCTCCATAACCTTAATACTGTTGACCCAGCATACTTCGTTTCGTTTATGTCCTAAAAAAATTTATATTTAATGTTACTTGCAAAATTGACAAAAAAATGATATATAATCCAACGAAAACAAAAAACTTTAATGTTAATTTTCTCAAAACTCGGTAGGTGGCGCTTGACACACTAATGCGTAACATGGTCCAATTATCTGGCTGCTTGCTCCTTTTCATCTATTGTTTAAACACAACAGTCACTTTATTTATTCAAATGCCCTCGGGGCTTGGTGTAGGGGTTAGCGTGCAAACAAACGGGTTTGGACCCGGGAAGCGGAGGATTTTTTTTATTGGATACCAAATGGCTTAAATAAGAATGCCTGGACCCCCAATATGTAATTAATCAATAACGGATATCGTAAAAGACTTATATGGCCTGAGTTGCCAAAAGAACTGTGTGAATGTGTGTGTGATTGCGAGTGTGAATGAGTAAAAAGTGTTAGTGTTTAAAAAAAAATTTATTCAAATCTTTCCAAAGAATTTTCCAATAAATTGAATATTATTGTCAAAGATTTCAGACACCTAGTGAGTCCTTTATAGCTAAGTCATTCATTGTTGGGTACTTTTTAATCGTGAGAGTTTCTTACGAAGATCAATGGAATTTTATTTTAATCATAAATGAATTGAGAAATAAACAAATAAGACATAAAATGAATGCCTCTTTTAAAACACAAATCAATTAGCCCTCTTGGGCTTTTAATCGTCTATCGATCAGACTTATCAATGTCCTGTGCAATTAGTGCCCTCGTCTGAGTTTTCATTATCAAAGAGGGTGGACGAAAGGGCCTTAGGCCCTTTATCCCCGGGCTATCAACAGGATGGCCTCCTAGTGATTTAATAAACTATGCTAATGTCCGCCGCCTATTGGCTTGTCGGGATTTAAGCCGATCAAGCTTATGCATTCAATTCAAGCTTCGTTTAGATAGGCTTCTTATATGAATTAGCTTACGGACAGCTTACAAAATAATAGTGTTGTCAACGGCCTTTATTTGCTTTGGGATTAATCATGCTTGTCTTCTTATGAACAATCCATTTAGATTTACAAATTTTATATTAAAAATTAAAACAACATGGGGATCGGCAAACCAATTGAATTTTAAGCAGAGTGAAACCCTTAAGGTCTCTCTCTTCTGGGAAATAGAGACATAGACGTTTCGAGAGTAAAGAATTTATACTAAAGCGAAAATTTAGAAATTCTTTAAACTTTTATATGGACCCTGTTATGCAATGGTGTGTCAAATAACAAAAAATTCAAAATTGAGTTAAGCACGGAATATTGTTTCAAATGCTTTAATTAATAGTATTTTTTATGAAATATGTCCTAAAAAAATTTATATTTGTTACTTGCACAATTGACAAGAAAAATTATCCAAAAAAAAAATAATCCAATGAAAACAAAAAACTTTAATGTTAATTTTCTCAAAACTCGATGTTTGGTCTTTGACACACCATTGCATAACAGGGTCCATATATGCTTGTAGACTATTAACTAGGTAGTCCTTGAGTAATATGAGTGTTGGCATCTTTTTTTTTTTATTCATGATTGAAAGTTAAAAAAATTAAAATATAAAAATTTCACCATATCTTTGTTTTTTTTGGTAAGATTGAAATCCTGAGACCACAATCCACTTTCAATAATTCGAAATTCAAGGGACACTACAAGAAAAATTCGAATTTTCGAGTTTTTGAACTATCAAGAAGTTTGAATTGCCAAGAGGAAAGAAAAAAAAGAATTATTAAGAGTTTTTATTATTATAAATATGAGTTTACATAAATTTTATATATAGCCTCAAGTAGAGCCCTGCACGGGCCGATTTTTTTTGGCCCGAACCGGCCCGTGTCCGTATTTTTTTTTTGACTTCCCGCCCGTACCCGGCCCGTAATTTTTTACCATTCTTCAGGCCCGCCCGAGCCCGCCCGGAATTTTTTCAAACCCGTTCATACCCGCCCGAGATTTAGTGAATGAATGAACGAATGTCTAGCAAATTTTAAATAAAATTTCATTTTCATGCCCGTCCGCCCGAACCCGTTTATTTAGTCTTGCTGCACGCCCGTACCCGGCCCGTAATTTTTTACCATTCTTCAGGCCCGGGCGGGTAACGGGCCTACGGGCCAACCCGTACCCGTGCAGGGCTCTAGCCTCAAGTAAAAAAGAAAAAATAATGAAAACTACAAAAAGAACAAAAAAAAAAAACTAGATATTAACATTGAAATAGATAGTTTTGGCGATATCTTTTTTTTTTTTTTAACCATTTTCCAGAGTACTATAATTTTTTTTCTGGCACCATAAGAGAGACAAAACTTCTGGCTTGCACTCATCGTGACAAATTTTTATTAATTTTGATGGAAACTCGATTTAAACGAGAAATCTAAATTCAATTAGTTTGCCGAACCCCTTCTAGTTTTAATTTTTATAGGCTTATAAAATTTCAAATTCTAAATGATTCTAAATGTCCACTTAATTTGAATAGTCACACGAAAATCCTAAATGGCTTGCGATTTATGTTTTGTCAACCGAATGATTTTTGTTGAAGACTCATTGTTAATATAGCTAATCATCATTTGTTTATAATAAACGATGTCTTATCTTCTTTTTTTTAATGGAATGCTCCAAAAAAAATAAATATATGTAAAGTAATTTCTCATTAAGTGATTTATATTTTTACAATGATTATTATCAAAATCATTATAAGATAATAGATGAATTTTTTTTTTTTATTGAAAATTTGTTCTCCATTAAATACGCTAATCAAATCACGTCGTATCAATTATTTATACAACATTTTGACTAAAAGTGATTTTTATATACATGCTAATAGGTAGATACGTGACCTTCAAAACAAGATAATCATAATTTGAAAAAGATAAAAAGCACTTTAAGCTTTTAATATAAATTTAAAAAAATAAACGAGGACTGAAAAAGAAAAATCTGAGAAAATTTTCCAAAAATAAAATAAAATTTTTTCTTATAATGCCAAACTTATTACAAAAAAAAATTAAAATTTTCCTTAAGATCAAGAAATAAGTAGAAAAGAGATTAATTGAACGCCAATTTCATGTCTCTGATACAAAAGAGTAAAACAAAAAAAAAAGAACAAATTAGATGATGTTGTGTACTGGTGCTGTCACATAAGATTTTTTTGAGTCGAAATATATATTTAGTTTCCACCGATATACAGTATTAAAATTCCAGAGGTAATAAAATTTAAAAGTTTGGGAAATTTGGGGATATTTATATATCCCTATTATTATTATTACATGGGAATATTTATGTTCTGTCACCATCAGTAAAGTACTAATACTCGTTGGCCGATTTTGTTCAAAAGTTTTGTGTCAAGTGCCAGAGGAGTACTAACTTAAATATAAAAATTTCAACTTCCTAGATCTTTTGGTTTTTGAGATATTTTGTTCACAGACATACCATTTTGCGAAAACCACTTTTTTGGACTCAGGGAACCTCAAAACGTGAATATTAACTAAGCATTAGCCATCCCAATCGACATTCGCCTTAAACTGTAAGGAAAACTCTTGGACCTTAACAAGGATAGTATGACAACTAATACAACCCTCTGTTACTGAATAACAACAAAATTTATAATCAGAGAGGATAGAGGTAGATAATTTCAAAATTATTCCAGATCCTACAAACGAATGCAAATATAGACCTATATTTTTCAAAAATTCGAATTTCCTTCCTATTATGAAAATGATTTGGCTTTTGACATCTACCAATACTATTGATATTATCTACTTTTTGGACTTTTCGTTTCATATATGAATTTGTTGCTTCTTGGTTCAAACCCCCCCCCCCATGGGACCCAAACTTTGACTAGATATGTAAGCATTATAATACAAATTATATTTCATATAGGGTAAGAGAAAGTAAAATATAATTTACTCTAGCTAAAAAAAAAAAAAAAATTATAAATTCCCTAAAATAATCTTAAATTTTTCAAATCTTGAACCCCCCCCCCCCCATCAAAAATTTCTGGCTACGCCTATGTGGGACTGTAAATAAATATAGTTTATAAATAAATTAATTCAGAAAAGTAGAGATTTCCGGATTCTTACAGGTCAATTAAAAAACAAATGTTTTTTTTCTGACGTTTTTCACGTCTGTCGGGCGTTTTTTCAGAGTCTAATAAATTTCGAAAATGTTTTAGTTAAAGTTCTGAAAGATTATTAATTAAAATTTTTTTAGAAATTCTTATAATTAGTAAAATATCTCTGAATAAGCGCGTGACAAGGATGAGAAACGCTGGAAATAAAAAACATATTTGCTTTTTAATTTAATTAAATTGCCCCTCCACCGCAAATCCTCCCCTTTTCTTAGTAGGCTAGAAATATAGGAAGTAAAAACAACACATTCTTATATTGAACGAATATTCCAAAAAGTAATAAGATTATTTCTCCTTCTCTTTCTGAGTCTATTTTAGCTTCTATTTGCTGAAATCAAACCACGGAAGCCATCGCTGTCTTTTCTCATGTCAAATGTATACATTGTGATTAGGTGAGGGATTGGATTGTCTACCAACCAGGGAGGGTTGTTACTTTATATAAGGGTGTGATTTGCCGAAGCAGATGTCTTCTAGAGGGACAACGTTTTGTTTAATTGATATCACAGTCACAACCCCTAAAGAGGGCTGGCCTCAGGGGGAACAGCCCCAGTGTGATAATACACTGAAGATCAAATCTCAGGGGCTACAAACTGCTTTTTGATAGCTAGGCCTTCAATCGCTCTCGAATTTAATCCCAAATTCGAGAGCGATTGTGCTATGCTGGTTGCTAGCCTGAATTTGATAATGTGTTATCACACTTGTGTTAAAACGTTGATCGAGACCCTTATATATTCAGAAATACCGGCAACCCCATGGACGTCAATCACTCACCTATCATGTACATTCCAAACTTCCGTGGACGTTTTTCAGCAAATAAAATAGACTCGAAAGAACGCTTTTTTGGAAATATTCGTTCAATATAGGTGCGGCTTTCATTTCTAGCCGCAAGAGAGACATTGGGCTAAACCAAATTAAAGCAGATATGTTTTATTTCCAGCGTTTCTCATCCTTGTCACGCTTATTCAAAGATATTTTTATAATTATAGAATTTCTAAAAAAATTTACAATTAATAAAACATTTTCGGAAATTTGTGGAATAAAACGCCCGACAAAAACGTCAGAAAAAACATTTGATTTTAATTGACTGTAAATGGAAATTTAATTTACATTTATAAACTATATTTATTTACAGTCCCACATAAAGAAAAAGAATGATGAAGAATTTGAAAAAGAAATTTTAGTTATTTTTATTATAATTTTTAACTGCTATAAAATATAATTTGTGATATATTTGCTTATATCTGTTCGGGATTTTGAGTGTCAGAGAAATAGTGTCTAAATAACGAAAGTCAAAAAAGTGGTAGATGTCAAAAACCAAATCATGCGAAAAATAGGTCTACCATTCTTTAAATTACTCTCTCTCTGATGCACATTTGTCAGCAACAGGGTTTGTATTAGTTGATAAAAC
>JAKCPI010021332.1:0-14307 GCA_023213315.1 Euborellia annulipes
ACGTTCATATCTTTACAGGATAAATAATATTAGAAATTCTAGGGTGTTTTGTCGCCCGTCTTCGTGCAGAAGTTGATTCAAACTATCTTCATCAAACTCACTTATTCCGGATGAATAGCATGTTTGAGGTCGAATTTTGATAAACCAATTTCTTGCAGTTCGTTCAGGCATTGTACCTTTTCCATACACTTCACAAACCTCTGGGGCAGCTTCTGCGCCTGGATTAATCGCAAAAAGAAGAAGGTGTCAAAAATGCTTATTTTTGTCGACCGGACAATCCATTTTAATGATCTGAAAAATAACAAAAATTAACTCCGACAAAAAATCAAATACCTCACCTTGCCAAAGGAAAGATTCTCTTTCAACTCCTCCGCAGAATCTTCAATTAATAAAATAAAAACTCACTTTGTATTATCTATTATAAGTACCTTTATAACTTATTTTCTTTTTTCAGGGAATATCGTGGATCCTGATTGCGGTCTCTCCGTGTGAAAAAATTTCCTTATCCTCCTTCTCTCGTCTGTGTCTCAAAGTCATTTATCTTCTAAGGTAAGCAAGCTTCTCGACTTTTGATTATAGTAACACTGAAAAGAAACGTTAAGGGGGAACGGGAGCGAAGGTGTTACGCATGTTTTTCTCGATAAGATGGCGTTGTGTGTATGCCCAAAAAATCAAGTAATTCAAAAATTTGCCAAGAGATGTCAGAATGGTAGCTAATTATATTTAATGCATTTGATTGATTTTCAACATTAAATACTTTATAAATGTTATTATATATTATGTATTTATTTATATAAAAGCATAAAAATATATAAATATAGGCCAGATATAGGCTACTATTATATCGTCTGTTAGATTAGCCTGCCATCTATTGCAAGAATGATGAACTAATTTGACAGTTGATTTTTAAATAAATCATCTAAGCTTATTTTAAAAATTTCTTAATTAATATGTGATTAATAATAACAATAAATTCATTTTACATTTTAAAAAAATTAAAGATTATTGGGACAGATTGTTTTTTTTGTATTTGCTTGATAACAAAAAAATTAATTACGATAATTTTTTAATAAGTCATTAAAACAATTATAGCTCGATGTCCCAATAATCTCTTATGAATTTAATAAAAAAAAAAAAAAAAACTACATTGAAAAATTTTACTAGTAATTAGTGACACTTGTTCCTCCGAAAGTTCCTTGTTTGGCCACGGCGCGCGCTGCTAGCGATTCGTGGTTCCCCGCCACAATCATTTCAACGTATCGCTGACTAAAATTAAATATTGAACTAAAAGCAAATAAAAAAAAATATCAAATTTTATTTGATTGGAATTTTTTCATTCGGTGTATAAATTATAAAAAAAAAAAAAAATTCATTTACAAAAATAACAAAATGCAAATTTGTTTAACTAAATGCTCAACAACAACAACAACACCAAATAAATAAATAAGCTTGGTTTAGTCATTTTATGTTTCAAAATGTTATAAAATGTGTAAATAAAATAAAAAAAAAAAAAGAGAGAATCGAAAATAAAAGAGACAAAAAGAGAAATGAAATAGGGAATGTGAGAATTTGGTATTTATTAACACGGAATGAAAAAAAAAAAATTTCAATATTGTTAAAAAGACATTGCGTGGGGTTTAAACGCTCACACTTTTTTCCCATTCACACACACATACACACAGTCTTTTCGACAAAAATTTCTTAGTCCAAATGCTTTAAAATGATACTTGAAGTGTTTTTGTCAGGGAAAAAACTCCACCCAAAACATTCGCATGTGGAAAGCGTACGCGGTATAGTCCTTCCGCCCGCGAGACATTTTGAAAATTTCCTCGCTTAAAAGAATTTGCCCACCCCTGCTTTAAACGATACTCGTTATTTGTAAATATATCCATTGGGGGTCCAGGCGGTCGGCCTGGGATCCGAACCCTCGACCCTTGGTATACAAGGCAGACGAGCTACCAACTACATCAAGCCCGAGAGATTGTTTGTAATTGCTGAATGTCCGTCTCTCTGTCATTCTGTAATGGAATCTCCCAGAATTATAAGGGTACTAGCCGCGTCGCCAGCCTTCGCGCCTAGCCGGGGTGCTTCGCCCCCATGGACCCCCCTCCAGCTTTTCTTAATTATGAGAACCCGTGGCGCCCGCCTTTACATTTAGACAGGGGGGCTTCGCCCCCTAGACCTCCCTCAGCTGGCCCGGGCCCGCCTGCGGCGGACCCTCGTCTTTTCTTAATTATGAAAAGAAATTTTTTTTTTTAAACATTCACACTTTTTTCTCATTCACACTCACATTCACACAGTCTTTTCGACAACTTGAGCCATTTAAGACTTTGACAATAACCGTAATTTTAATAATATATATATTTGGGGTCCAGGCATTTCTATTTAAGTCATTTGGTATCCAAATACCTTAAATAAAATCATCGGACTGCCTGGGGTCCGAACCCTCGACGTTCGGTATAGACACGCTACCAACTACTTCAAGCCCCGTAAAAGAAAATTATTATTATTCCATTCCAATTCAGTGCCTGTTTAAGGATTTGTTTACATTCATGGAATACACAAATGAAAAGAATACATAAATATTTCTCTATACATTTCCTATGGGAGAAATCGTAACTTTAAGAATTAATAATTCAAAAAGTTATAGGAATTTCGGGATGAAAATTTTTTTCCTGTAACCCCGAGAAGGTCCTCTTTATGCATAAAAAATTTAATTTCAAAATTCCAACGGGAAGTTGCGTAAATAGAGCGTGACAGACGGACAGACTGACATTAGCGAATTATATATATAGATACACAATATAGGGCTAATTAAATGATTTCTCCGATGACTCTTTTCTGTTTCGATTACCTTCGGGGAGGATCTCAATCTGTCTTCTCCTCTCCAAATTGGTATAATATGATTAACGCACTAACCAACACACTACATCATTCTGCTAATCCCATTCACAAACATAAGCCTTGGGTTAAATTGTGATGGTTGTCCCCTTCCCAACATTCTCGGAGACACAGGCCTCGAGTCCGCATAGGACCCCAAATATTTGTCTTTGAGAGGCCCCGGGGCAACGGGAAAAAAAATTTTCCGCAAAATTTTTTTTTCACTTTGAACTCTTGTACCCCCCCCTCCCCTCTTCTAGTGACGCCCCAGGCCCCCAACTGTCTCGGTACGCCTCTGGTTCTGCGATTAGACTAGTCGACAAAAATGAACTTTTTTTCTTTCACAAAATAAAGATATGAGATTCTAAAAATATTTTTTTTTTTTAAATAATATTTAATAAAGTTAATGCCCGTGACTCGATGCTTAGACAGGATACATTAACTTCTCGTAGATAGAGTTCGCTTTTTAATTCAATTGAAGTCCATTTTTTACGACCAATGACTGTACTTGTGTTTTTTCTTTGCTCACGTTTTTGTTCATAATTTCCTTAATAATTAACAAATTTTTATGAATGAATGATTTTTAGAATGTCAAAGAACTATAGAATATCGTACATATATGTTTTTTGCATTCAGGGATATCTAAAATTGTAATAGGGGTGACCAAAGCAAAAAAAATCTTGAAAATTTCTATTTTCCTAAACTTTAAGCTGTTTGCGGCACGTCTAAATGAACTCCGATTGGAATGAAACTTACAATTTATATGTTTTATAACTATCTGCATAATTTGACGGGGTGTGGCGTTAAAAATAATTTAAACATTCTAAATAAAAGCCGTTTTAGAGCACATTTTCTATTAAAATCTATTTTGCTCTGTATCTCTAAATCTCTGCCTGATGGAAAAATTCTAACTACATATCTGAATTCAGAATGGAAAAATAAAATAAAAAAAAGATTTTAAAAAAAATGCTTTTATTTAAATTGAACTAAAAAGAGAGAAATAAGAAAGAAATAATTTAATTGTTCTTGTTAAAATTTTTTAATATTTATGACTTAAAATAAAAGCGTGGGGCGCTTCGAAGTGATTCCGAGGCTCGCGCCCCACGCTTTTATTTTAAGTCATAAATATTAAAAAATTTTAACAAGAACAATTAAATTATTTCTTTCTTATTTCTCTCTTTTTAGTTCAATTTAAATAAAAGCATTTTTTTAAAAATCTTTTTTTTTATTTTATTTTTATTTTAAGCTTTTTAGTCTTTTAGTCTTATCAAAAATCATCAATATGATAAAGTACCACATTAGTTTGGCCTGTATTGATTTGGTTCAATTGAAAAATTATTCATTATCATAAAAAAATGACTCGTAAATACACTGTAAAAAAAAATATGAATTTTCAAACATTTTCCATATACTTTCGTGGTTTAATTTTAATAGACCAAGGATATGAATTAAAATTAATATAAAAGTTTATGAACAAATTACCAACTTTTAAACTTATCTTTTTCTTTGTGTGCCGCCAAATTTTGAAATCGTTAAAAGTGTACCGCGACAAGTTGAGAATCACTGGTCTAAACGTTCTCAAATAACTCGACTACCTCAAGGAATTTTTATTAATATTATTTTATAATTATTTTAAGGAAACTTGAAATTATTCTTTTAAAATTTATTTCACAAATCTAAATTTATTAAATTCTGGTTTGAAATTCGCGCTCTAAACTATTTAAATATTTATGAAGTCATACTAATTAAATAATTTTTATAAAGTAATTCAACTAAATAGCTATAAAAATTAAAATTAAAATTAACAATTTCATCAAAATAATTAATTTTAAAATATACAAGAAATTTGTTAGGTTGGCAGCAAATTGAACTTCTCATATAAATTCATAAACAGTTTATGAAACAGAGTTCCTATACTTGTATAGGAAGTTTTTTGGAAGTTTTTTTTTACAGTGTATCAAAATTCAAAACTATAGTTAATAGGGCCTTATTTGCGTGAGGCTTCAAATAAAGTACCACATTAGTTTGGTCTATTTTGATCAAAACCACCATATAGTGGCGTCATCATAAATGACTCTTAAGTATTACATTTCACACCTCAAACCCATCGGGAAGTCTTTTGAAATTACATTAATTTGCGAAGGGTTTCAAATAAAGTACCACATTAGTTTGGTCTATTTTGATCAAAACCACCATATAGTGGCGTCATCAAAAATGACTCTTAAGTATTACATTTCACACCTCTAGCCCATCGGGAAGTCTTTTGAAATTACATTAATTCGCGAAGGGTTTCAAATAAAGTACCACATTAGTTTGGTCTATTTTGATCAAAACCACCATATAGTGGCGTCATCAAAAATGACTCTTAAGTATTACATTTCACAACTTTAGCCCATCGGGAAGTCTTTTGAAATTACATTAATTCGCTAAGGGTTTCAAATAAAGTACCACATTAGTTTGGTCTATTTTGATCAAAACCACCATATAGTGGCGTCATCAAAAATGACTCTTAAGTATTACATTTCACACCTCTAGCCCATCGGGAAGTCTTTTGAAATTACATTAATTCACGAAGGGTTTCAAATAAAGTACCACATTAGTTTGGTCCATTTTGGTAAAACCAAACTCACAATTTGCGTCATCAAAAATGACTCTTAAATATCAAATTTCACACCTCTAGCTCATCGGGAAGTGTCCTTAACAAAGCCATAAAGTTGGTGACCTTGAAAGAGTAAGTTAAATAAAAGCATTTAATTTAAAAAATGCACTAGGTTCACTAATCAGATATCTTGTGAAAAAAACCTTGTCGACTAGTGTTATCTTTCAATTTCGTGGAAGCGGCGCTTGGACTTTCTATGCCAGTGTATGATCTAATCAACAAGTTAATTAGTACTATTAGTATTTTAATTAACTTGTTAATTAGGTCATACACTGGCATAGAACGTCCAGGCACCAAGCCCCTACGCTCAATTGTTCTCCAATATTTTATAATATTAACAATCTCTCTTAAAAAATTCATGCGAATAAATGACATGTAAGCTTAATAAATTATTATTTTCTTTTTTTAAATTGTACTATGAAAGTATATATGCCTAAATTCACAGATATGCACTGACAAGTGGTGAGAGCTGGTTTTTTTCTCCTTATCGTCCTAATCTTTTGCCCGGAAATAAATATCTAACAAGATATAATCAAGGAACGGTGATTTTATCATATTCTTTCCATAGATTGTCCAAAAAATGATAGTTTTCTTTTAAATTATATTACAACTTACAAGGAGAATGCATAGCCTTCATGTCACCGATTTGAATGAAACTTTTTTTATCTGGAGTACTTAATGAAAAACAAATTCTGTTAATGCGAGAGAACGCACTACTCAACCGTTCGTCTAAAAAAAAATGTTAAAGATTTTGCCAGCATGTCGTTGCTAACAATAACATTTACAAAAGCCGCGATGGATAGATCGGTAGCGTTCATTCTTTGTAAACATGAAATACTGAGTTCATATCTCACCCTGTGCAACTAATTTTTTTTTTTTTTTTTGTGTAATATTAAATATTATTGAACATTTATTTATGTGTTCAATTTATAGTAATATATTTCTCGTATAATATTAAATATTTCCTTATACTGAATTATATTTTTGACAGAAAGCATTTGAATTTTATTTAAATATATGTAACAACATGTTAAAAATTAAAAGTCTATAATTAAAAATTATTATTAATATTAAAAAATATTCTGAAACAAAAAAAAATAAAAAAAATAAATTACACAAAAAAAAAAAATAGTTGCACAGGGCGAGATTCGAACTCGGGATTTCATGTTTACAAAGAATGAACGCTACCGATCTACCCATCGCGTCTTTTGTAAATGTTATGCAACATGCTGGTAAAATCTTTAACATTTTTTTTTTTTTTTTAGACAAACAGTTGAGTAGTGCGTTCTCTCACTTTAACAGAATTTGTTTTTCATTAAGTACTACACATAAAAAAATTTCGTTCAAATCGGTGACATGAAGGCTATGCACTCCCCTTGTTAAACAAACGGCGCCCTAGTCGAGCTACGCCCCCTCTGCCCTCTGATTATATTCTACGATTCCCAGCTATACACGTTTACCAAAACCTTGTATATATTATAATTCGATCCTAAATCCCCAGAAATCCCAATTTTAAGAGTAAAAACAAAATATCATCCTTTCTTTATTAATATCAAAATTAATCTAGAGAGAGAAGAAGAAGAAGTAAATGTTGCGGGTTTTTTTTTTCACTCTCTCTCTCTCTCTCTCTCTCCCCTTTCCCATTAATATAACGATAATTAAGCAGAGAGAAAAGGGGGATGAGATTAAATCCAATCTACGCCGAGGCGGAAACCAAACCACAGCGACTATCTAATGAAGGAAACGAATCAAGAGAGGAGAAAAGGAGGTCACCTTAAAGTTAAACCTACTTCCTCTCTCGAACATCGGTAATTACAAATTGACGATTAAGTAATCATCTTCTAATCAACACTCAATTGGAAGAGAGAGGGGGGTGGGGGGGGCGAAAAAAAATTCAAGTAATCACATCTCAAAAATTAAAAAGAATTTCCGCTCAAGTCATGGCAAATGTTTGTTTTTACTTTCTCTTACCTCTATATATATATGTTAATATATAGAGAGAGAAAGTATTGAATTCGATGTGGAGATTTTGATGGATATACTCGTTCTGAGGTTCCCTGAATCCAAAAAAGCCTGTGAACAAAATATTTCAAGAACAGGGGTGTAGTGGAGCGGGAATGCGTAGTAAGGGCGTTCCCACACTGTTTTCACTCATTAAAAAAAAAATAATAATAACAAATAAAATTAAAATTATTTACGCAAGAAAAATAATTAGGATCCGACCGAAACAAGAATTTCAGCCGAAACCGAAACCGAATATTCGGTTGATTACTAAAATTAATAATTTACAAACTTTCTCGAGTGATGTTAAAACGGGCATCAGCACCCATGCAAATATTTTACATCTTTACAGTGGCGGATCCAGAGGTGTTTCTCGGAAGGGGGGGGGTAATCAGGAGTGACTGGTCGCACAGCACACATTTTTTTCTTAATTTCGGTAATTTAAATGCGCATTCTGTACTTGTTTGCCAGAATATAAATACAAATCAAATTTTTAAGAATTAATTTTTAAAATTTTACATTAAAAATACATTTTTTTCGAAAAAAGTATTTTTTTTTTTTTCAAATCTCAGGGGGGTAATTACCCCCTCCCCCCCTTGTATCAACCCTTGCATCTTTATTCTTTTTCCTAAGATAATTATCCATAGCAGTGGCGTAACGTACGCCCCCGCAGACCCCGCGATGCAGGGGGGCCCACGGGCCGAGCCGGGCTAAAATCTGTATCTCCTCAGGGCTCCGATAAAAATCGTAAAATTTAGATAAAAAAAAAAATAATGAAAATTTCTCTTTAAGAGGGCCTGGGCCCTCAGGGTTCAGGGATATGCGGTATTTTAAAAATATTTTTTGTATGGTCTAATAATGGGGCCCGAAATAAAGGTTTGCGGGGGGGGCGAACATTATTATGACCCACCACCCTTTCTCACGAATGTCCCCTTTTGTTTTAATATAGATACTAAAGAAGGAGTGCCTATAGGTCTCCGAAATATTTGGAAATATTGCTTTGAAAACTAATAAAAAAAGTGCTGAAAATTCTCAAATTACTCTATCCATTGTCTAACAATTTTGATTAAAATTCAAAAATCAATTATTTTTTAGATGCTCTTTAAAATGTATATTTTCATTTTGCCATTGAAATCTTTTTGAAGACCACTTTACTCTTGTTCTTCATAGGAAAGATAGGAGAAATGGTTACCATAGTTGAATTTTTAGTAGGCCTACATCTATATACCGGTGGAAACTAAATATATGTCGACTCTCAAAAAATCTGGTGTGAATTTCTTTATGTGATTACATTAACTTTATCTCTCTAACCTTCGTTTGGTTAAAAAATTTAGTTTTCTTTTCTCGTTATTAGATTATTGAATAGAAAACCTCCTCTTTTTTTTTGATTTTCTCATCTCAGATAGATTAGCTAATAAATTTTTGGGGATTATTTTTAAGGAGAGAGAAAATGCGTATGAAATCCAATTGGTATACATTGTCAGTTAAATCCCTTGGACTAACGAATGAATGACATTCCTCATTTCCTACTAGATCAATGACGTCATTTCGCCATTCCAATCTGTCTTCGTTTACGACACTTTTCCTTCGGTGGAAAAGAAGATACGGGTGGGATGACAAGGCAAAGATAAGAAAAGACGAAAGACTATCAATTGAGAAAAGAGACGACGACATCCATCCCTGGGAGGAATTAACTAAGCATATCTCACTAAAATGATCAAAAAAAAAATAAAAAAATAAATTCTTTGTATAAAATATCCTTGTTGTAATAATAATAATAATCAAGTGGAGAGTGAAAAATTAATTTAACCTTCTAAAAGAGAGCGTGCTATCATTTAGGCTAATATTATCCATTTGAGTATTCCCAAAATTAGATCTTTCACACCTTTTTTTTTCAAATGTAGAAATGCTCACAGAAATAGAAAGCATAAATTATCTCAACATTAGGGTAAAAAAAAAGCATAATAATATATATATAACAAAAATTTGGTGTGACTGTCGCACAGCACAAAACCTTTCTCTTACCTTCGGTAATCGAAAGTTATGTTCTGTGCTTCTCACACCAGAATTTTTGTGTCGACATATATTTAATTTCCGCCGATATATATTAGAATTCAAGATGGGAAAATATTTTTATTATGTTACTATGGCCTCTATTATACAAGAGTAAAGTGTACTTCAGAAGATTTCAATGGCAAAATGAGAATATACATTTGAAAGAACATCTAAAAAATAATTGATTTTTGAATTTTAATCCAAATCGTTGGAGCGATTTTTTGAAAAATTGTAAAAAACTGAAAAAGTACATCAGTAAAGTACTAGTGGTCTTTGGCCGATTCTTATTAAAAGCTTTGTGTCACGTCCCAGGGGGTGTCTAATTTAAATATAAAATTTCTCCTAAAACTTTTCGTTCTTGAGATATATTGTTCACAAACCGACTCACAGAAACACATACAGACAGACAGACCATGTACAGTTGCTAAAACTACTTTTTTGGATTCAAGGGACCAGCCTCCGGGGGCTTGGAGTAGTTGGTAGCGTGTTTACGTTCTATACCGAACGTCGCGGGTTCCGATTCCAGGCATTCCGATGATTTTATACCAAATGGCTTAAATGGACCCTGTTACGCATTAGTGTGTCAAGCGCCAGCTACCGAGTTTTTTGTTTTCATCGGGATTAAATCTAATTTTTTTTTTTTTTTTTGTCAATTTTGTAAGTAACATTAAATATAAATTTTTTAGGACATATTTCATAAAAATCTGGTGGGACTGGAGCACAGCACACAACTTTCTCTTACTTTCGGTAATCGAAAGTGTGTTCGGTGCTTATCACAACATTTTTTGTGTCGACATATATTTAGTTTCCGGGCAGAACGGTACATTCGAATTTCAAGATGTATAATTTATATGTAAAAAATATTTATATTTTGTTACCATGGGAACCATTTCTCTCCTATCTTTCCTATGAAGTACAAGAGTAAAGTGGTCTTCAGAAGATTTAAATGACAAAATGAGATATACATTTTAAAGATAATCTAAAAATTATTTGATTTTTGAACTTAAAAAAAAAAATTGTTGGAGTAAATTTTGAGAAAAATCGAAAAAACTGAAAAAGTGCATCAAGGTAAACAATACTAGTTTTCTTTGTCCGATTTGATTTAAAAGCTTATTTTTTCCGGTCCCGGGGGTGCTTAACTTTAAAATATAAAATTCTCAATCTCCTAGCTCAATTCCTTCATGCTTAAAGTTGTCCGAATAACTCACACACACACAGACAGACCATATCGCGAAAAACCACTTTTTTGGATTCAGGGGACTCTTAAAACGTGAAGATCCACTCAACATCTCGACATCGAATTTTTTTGACATTTTTCGAAACCAACATTTTCTCTCTATACAAATTAACATATATAGTAGAGAAAGTTGTTGCTTTTATTTTATTTATCATGGCACTTTCATCCTATCCTTGTAGTTAGGTATTCATCATAATTCTTGCATTAAAAAAAAAAAAAAAACTTGGAAATTTCATTACCTATAAAAAGATAGAGAGAGATTCCTAATAGTAATTTACAGATAATAAACATAAAGTGAAAATCGAAATTACATATAGCAATAATAATATTTACTCAATCTGGTTAATAAAACACAAATTAAAACGTCTTCATCTTTATTGAGATTTGACCTCCTATGTGAATGTTAAAATTTTAACGTTAGCATATTAATGATATATATAACTGAACATTATAAACTTGACATGGGGCCAAAAGTAGAGGTTGGTTATTATTAGAATTTATATATACACAAACAACACACACACACATTACGGTACATCTAGGTTAAATCCCCGTTGGGAATGATAGGAGAACATTAGATAATAGGGATGGGCTATTAATCTTGCGGAGGGTCTATCATACCAAATCTGATGTTGATGTTACGAATTATTTGCATCTATTAGTATGTATCTGGTGTACTTTTTGACTTTATTTTATTGTAAAAGGTAAATATTGCAGATGTAAGTGATGTGTTGTTTTAGGCATCTTTAGGCTAATTATTTAATTTCCTCTATATTACTTATATATGGTCCTCTGTTAGCCTAATGTGTGGTTAAGTGCCAGTTACAGAGATTAAAGTTTTTTCTGATTTTAAATTGTTTTGATTAGATTATATATCTTTTTTTTTTGTCAACTAAAAAGGCACCATACAGATATTCGGTAATTTATTTCTAAAAACATGAATAATTTTCAGAGGAATAAACAATAAATATTTTGCAAAATTCTCCAAGTCCAATTATACTTGCAAAATGCTTCAAAGCCCTGACACATGATTGTAAATCATATATGCACTATTTATATTAATAAAATAATTTAGCTTATAATTCAAAATTAAAACTGAGTTATTATTAAAGTTCTTATGTTATATTTAATACTAATAGCATAGAAACTTTTTAACAAAATTACATTAATAAATTTTAAATAGTATTAATATTTTAAAATTAAATATGTATAAACAAAATTTTCAATAATTATAATTCCTGAATGGAAGTGAACATAATAGTAACCCATCAAAGTTATAATGAAATAGACTCTGACATTATTTATTTGTTGTCTTGTCGAAATCCTCATTCATTATTGTGGAAAAATATCAAAAATTAAATTTTGACATCTACGAATTCAGAGAAATTTTGCAGGTTATGAAATTAATTCCTGAACAACTAGAATATAATAGTGTATATAAATTTGAAATAAATAAACACTACTTATGCGTTCATAATTTGAAAAATAATAAACGCAGCAAATTAATATCTCAAACGTATAGTTGTTTACGATGTCTAGCATCTTGACGCATAAATGTAAAATGAAAATCTGAAATAATGTAAAAACAATTCTGCTTTTTACATTAAATATAAAATTTTTTTAAAAAGATATTTCATTAAAAAAAAATACTTCATTAATTAATACAGCATTTCAAACAACATCAATTTTGAATTTTTTTTTGGGTGCTCATTACCAATGAATGCATAATAGGGTCCAAGTATATGATGTGGAAAGTATAGCGTCTTCTTGTCGGCGAGGACGGCAATTCTAGTCAAAAATATTGATTTAATTTTCTACCCTATATATATATATATATATATATATATATATATATATATATATATATTAATATACATGAGGAATTTTGAGGATATACATCGTTTGACGTCCAGAGTCTGTCTGTGTTCAATTTAAAGCATGCAGTTGAATTAATAGAAGGTAATTTATATTTATTAGCACCTCCGGGACGACAATGAAGCTTTGAACAAATTCGAACAAAGAGGCAAATTAGGTAATTTATTATTGATAAAAAAATTTTTTCAGTTTTTTCGATTTTCTTAAATCGCCTAACAATTTGATAAAATCTGAAAAATCAATTATTTTTTAGATCTTTTTAAATGTATATTCTCATTTTGTGATTGAAATCTTCTGAAGAATCTTCACTTTACTTGTACCTATAGAAAAGATAGGAGAAATGACATATGGTAACAAAACATAAATATTTTCCATACTTATAAATTTACCTGAAAACTGAATTTACCATATATTGTCGGAAACTAAGTATAGGACACGAAAAAGAAAATAGCGACAAACACAACTTTCATTACCGAAGGGTAGAGAAAGTTGTGTGCTGTGCGCCAGTCAGCACCAGATTTTTTTGGCTTTTTTTTGTGGTTTTAATGCGTATACCCATCTCAAATAGCTTTCTTATTATATTTCAACTTATATTCTAATCAACTTCGCAGCAGAGATTAATTTCTTTGGGAATTCCGAAAGTTTGAAAAGCGAAGGCGAGGCTAAAGCGTATCGAGGCTGCCAAACCGGGATGTAAATTCACCGAAGATTCTAACGTGAGACTTATTTAAGTATTTCCAATCAGGTTGATAGATGATGTTGAGATTGAGGATATTTATAAAATTAAACTTTAAAAATTTCAATATAAATACGCCACCGTCTTTTTCAGGGGCGCTAATTTTGTGCTTCCAGCGGCTATAATTTCCGGGATAGTTTCATCGACTCAAACTATTTTTTAAATCTTTCAAACAATTTGGGAATTAATTCTACAAACGTATAGGAAGCCCCTTTTTTTGATTTTCGAAAATAATTTTTTTTTTTAAGATTAATCGCATTAAAACAAAAGATATTTTTAAAAAATTCGCCTACATCTTGCAGATAATTAAATTAGTAATTCTGAAGCTAAAATAAATTAATTTACCGTTAATTAATTAGCTAGAATCTTTCATATGAGCGGAATAAACCTTTGTAGGTGGTCGTCGATTTAGATCACTTATTATATTGGTAGGAATTAGATTGCATGGCAAGGCCAGCACAAGATATTTATTTATTTTGAATATTAGCTATATCTCTCTGGCTCTCCTTCTTTCATTACCTGCCATATTGACCATTTAGGAGAGTATAGCCCAGACAAAAGTAGAAATTACACTTGCGATTTAAATTACAACCTTGCATAAACTCCCAATTCCTATCATGTTAGATATGTTCATTTGGATTATCACTAAAATATATACTTTGAGATATCGGTACTTGGGAAATTTAAAGGACAAAATGCTACTTTGAGAGATGCAAAAAAAAACATTTTTTCTCAAAACTTTTTTTGACTTTAGTAGCCATTTTAGTTTTGAAAGATATTTCTCAGAATTTCCTAATCCTTTTTGACAAACTTGTCAAATCTATTATGTTAAAAACACTATACAAAAGGGTGGATACAGGTAAA